>VZUI01087115.1:0-13280 GCA_013401135.1 Cettia cetti
CAGCTGTGGCTGCCCCTGGATCCCTGGCAGTGCCCAAGGCCAGGCTGGACACTGGGGCTGGGAGCAGCCTGGGACAGTGGGAGGTGTCCCTGCCCATGGCAGGGGAATGGAACTACATCATCTTTCAGTTTCTTTCCAACCCAAACCATTCCATTATCTATGTATATTTTACTGAATTTTTTGCCCAAATATATATTAGTTCTTTTCAGGAGAATAATTATGCATTGCTGCTCCCAGGCATAAAATTTTATTTCTCAGGATGGTTTATGAGCCCAATGAAAAACCTGGCACATGTTGCTTCTGAAATGCACTGCTGAGCATTCATGTTGGGCCTATTATTTTGTCACTTTCACAACAGGGTGAAGTTTAAAAGAGCAGTTCCATGACAAATTATCTTCCATGCAAGGAATTAATAGTTTTTAGAAAGGGCATGCCTGAGGAAAGCAGCAGCAGGGAGAACCACCTCACTTTTCAAGGTGTCTGTGTGTTTTGATAGTTTTTTGTTTCTTCTCTTTTTTCTTTTTGGTTACTGGTCCTGTTTCCCCTCACATGCAGCTCCACACCCTCTGTTTGATGCATCCAAGCCTTTCCAATAGTTTCTCCCAGCATACAAAGGGCTGGGGGAGAGGATGAAGTGCTAGCCTGAGGAATTGCCCATACGCTGTCTTTTCCCCTCTCCAGGGTTTCTGCTGGATAATCCTCAAGTCTGATGTGGAGAAGAAAGCTCAGGGGGACCCATCCAACTCCCTGACATGAGGGGGACAAGAGGAAAGGGCCTCAATCTGTGCCAGGGTTGAGGCTGGATATTGGGAAAATTCCTCCCTGGAAGGGTTGTCCAACCCTGGCACAGCTGCCCAGGGCAGTGGCAAGTCCACCCATCCCTGGAGGAATGTCACAGCCACGTGGATGTGACAGCTGGGGACATGGGTTAGTGGCAGTGCTGAGTTAACAGCTGAGCTCAATGGTCTCAGAGGTCTCTCTCAGCATTAATCATCTGTGATTTTCACCTGGTTTCTCCCTCTGTTAACACCTTTGTGTCTCCTTCCTTTTCCAAACAAAAATTCTTCTAAGTCCCTTTGGGAATTCCTTTGGAAATGATGGTCTCTCATTGCAATCAACTGTTGAATGTCCTAATTTCTTTCCAAGTTTTGTGGCCTGTGAGTTGCTCTTCCTGTCTGTCAAAGGTCACTTTTTATCTGTTTCTCTTTCCAGACCCCTGGGGAATTCCCTTCTGGCATTGTCTGGGTCTCCTGGGGGGCTTCCCAGCCATGGAAGTGTCCAAGGCCAGGTTGGGTGGGGTTTGGAGCAACCTGGGATAGCGAAAGGTGTCCATGGCAGGGGGTGGAACAGGAGGGGTTTGGGTTGGAACCTTTCTAACCCAAAGCACTCCACGATGTGGTTGCTGTATCAGAACAAGAAGTATATCTATACTTTCAGATCCTTTTGCAACTAATTTGAGGCAAAATTTGAATTATCTGTCCTTCAGGAATAGAATTGAATGAGGTTTTTTTGTAAACTATATCTCATCAGATAGTAAGAGGTTTTGCAGTGAAGGAAGGAAGGAGGGTCACCAAAGGATTGATGTTTATGGTATAATTTTCTATGCACTCATGTTCTCCCCCTTGGGTTTTTTTTGTGGGAAAGAAAAAGTCTGGGTTTTTCACTTGGCTTTCAGAATTGAGTAAGTGAAAGCCTATTTGTTGTTTCTTTTTTGCTAAAGGAATTTTCTGGTGTTTGTTTTCTACCCTTGACCTTTCTAGAATATACATTAAGCCTGTTGTCCCACAGAGCTTGTTTCTCTGTGGGACCTCACAGCTCCAGTGGGCTGTCAGCATCCATCTCTCCAACAGGAGTGTCCTTGGAGCCATTCCTTGCCTTCCTCTTGTCCTTGCCTTCCCTTAGCCATGAAGGATTGCAGTTAATTTCTCCCACTTCTCTTGTAAAAAAAAAAAAATAGATCTTGTGGTTTCCCCAACATTCAGTTGTGTCCCACTGGATTTTTCCAGCCTGGGAATACCAGGATCTGCATTTCCCTGTGTGTGTTTGTGCAGCAGGACAGGGGAGTTCTTTGCTGGGCATCCACAGGCTGGGCTCATCCTCCTGTGCTTGCCCCAGGCTTTTGGGTAGGATTTCCTGCTTCACCTCCACCTGCCATGAAATGCTGAGAGACTGCCCTGAGTTATTAAAACCCTTTCAAATCCCATCAGTATCAACTCATAATGTTTTTAAACGTGTTAAATTGATTAAGTGACCATATGGGGTTTGTTTCATGCTTTTGTTTAGCATTAATGCTCCTGCTGAAGCCCCTCCAGGCACTTAATTAATCTCAGCAGTGAGAAACCATTTCTCCTGAAGGTGTGTTGTCACCATGGGTGTTCATTCCTTCCACCTTTCCCACAGGGGGCTCTGGTTTTTAAGGATGTCTGGCTGAGAGGAGCTGAAAGGGAAGGATATGCTGCTTTTCTTTGGTAGTGTAGCTTGAGAGTGGGCCTGAAGAATTATGCTGTTTATTTAAAAAAAAAAAAAAAAAAAAAAAAAAGCCAAAAAAAAAAGCCAAAAAAAAAAAAAAAAGAAAATAAGAAAGGACAAAAAATTTAAGAAAAAACTTGGTAACAGTGGAATGAAGTACATATTTCCATAAGAAGAATTCCTAGGATCATAGAATTCATAGAGTCATTAAGATGGGGAATACCTCCTTGTTTAATCAGTGTTCTCTCAGAGCTCTCAGGTTATTGAGACATTATTTTTTCCCCCTTGGACTGCCATGTGATAGCAGTTCAAACAGCTTCCTGCTATTCCAGTTATTTTATTAACAACATCTCAGGCAAAGCACAGGATTTGATCTGTGAAACTCTGTAAAAGGCACTTGTACAGCACCTTCCTTTGCCCAGGCTCTGCCCCTGGAGCACAGGCTTTTTGTTCAGGTCCCTGGGGACCAGGGCTGGTTGGATATTAAGTGTTAAAGATCTGGCAGTGCTATTTCTTGCCTGTTGTTAAGCTCTCTCATGCATTATTTATCAAACAGCAGGTGAAGACTTCAACCTTTTTATGATAATTGATAGTGGTTAGAATACAAGATTACAAACAGCTCCTGAGCACCAGTAAATGCCAGCACAGGAGGTGGATTGGCAGGACGTGATTTTCATTGTTAAATCAAAATATATGAACTTTGTTGGCCCTCACTGGGTCAACGTGGAGGGGGAGACGAGAAATAGGGGATAAAATTGTGTATAAATAGCTTTGCATGGGGCTCTGCCTGCTTGGGTTGTGCAGTGCTCCTGCAAACTTCATGGATTAAAGCCGCCTCATGTGGGCTCACAGCCTGTTCTGGATGATTGTTGTGCTCAGGGAACTGTTCCCTCCAATTTTAAGGGGTTTAAGTTGTTTTTTACTTGGGGTACAGTTAGAATTATCCCTACAGTTAGAATTATCCCATGTAAGCCAGCTGCTCTGGGCACTTCCTTCACTTGTGCCAGATTTTGCACAAGTCCTTGGCATGGTTGATGCCTGCTTGGAGTTCAGGTGTCCAAAAAAAGGCACTGCAAAGTTGTACTCCTGGTTGAGTAAGGTTAAGCCCAACTTAAGTTAGTAAATTTTACCTGTTTATAACCAGACAAGGAATTGGGTGACTGGGAAGTGTGAAATTTAAGATTTTTTTTGTCTTTTAGTATCAACGGCATTAAAAAAGAGAGGAAACAGAAGCAAAAATAAAATAAACCATGAGCTGTTAATTCACTTTGATAGAGCTGAAGCAGCTCCATATTGATGGCTCATTATTTTTAAATTGACTGAGGGTTTCCTTTCATTAATTCTTTATTCTGCAGACAGATGGGAAATGGTGGCTGCTTTTTTTCAAGGGCAATTTCACCCAACTGACAGCACATTGGAGCTTTGGGTTGGGAATTTTTTTACTGTTGAAATATGCCGTGGCATAGATTAAAAAAACAACAACAAAAGGGAAGATTCTTTAATTAAAATGTGCCGCCTTGGTTTTGTTTAATTGTTTTTATAATTAGTGGCATGATCTCTGTTAATTTTCAGCTATCTGAGAACATGCCTTGTGGGTGTCAGATGTCTCTGCTGGATTAGTAAACATTAAAATACATTAAAACCACACATTTGCTCTCCCTTCAGTACTGATTTGCACTGTCCTTCTCATTCAGCAGCCAGGCAGAGCCCTGAACATTTTGATATTATTTTTATTAGCTCTAATTAGCCCTTAAGAATAACGAGCATCCATGGAGTAGCTCTGTGTATGCTGAGTTTTAGATGTCGGGCTAATTTTGGGTTGTGAGTGCTGCCTGTGAGGTTAAACCCAGAAATGGAGAAGAAGGAAAAAGCTGTGAGGGGAGCTAAGCCTCTCCTGTCCCTGCCTCATCCCATCAAAGCCATCAGGGGCTTAGGGAAGCAGAACGCGCTTCCAGCTCCAGCCAAAATACAAACCTTGCTGATAGGTGGGTGCAGGGATGAGCCTGAGAAGTGCAAAAGGAAAAGTGCTGAATAAATGATCAAGTTGCTGTACCCTCACAGTGTTTATTTTCCCCAGTCATCGCCATCATTATTAATGAACAATCCCATCCCATAGTTGATACAGCACTTGGAAAGTTAAATATCCCACTTCTGAAAGAATATATTTGACTTGTAAAGGAAGTATCCCAGCTTTAAAGGAAAATATCCCCCTTCTGAAAGAAGACTTGCCTTCCTTCTTCCCTCGTTGGGAACCCAGGCTTGCTGGGCTGCTGTTCACAGTAAAAGCAGTTTCTGCCCTGGGGCCTCAAGGCAGCACAAGTCTGGGCATCTCACTCCTCAGTCTCTGCTTGATGAAGCAGAAAAAGGGAGTTTTAGAGCATTTCTGGCAAAATCAAAGGTTCTAGGATATTGGGCTGGACTCCCCTCTGAGGACTCAGATTAATTTGACTTTCTGAGTTTTGGCCCCCAGGACCACTCCATGCTCCCCCATTGCTCTGCTAGTGGCAGACACGCCCTCATTATCCCGTGGTTATACACCTGCACCCTGTGTGAGTGCTCCTGGACAATGTCCCACCTCCAGCAGGGATGGCAGGGAGCTTCTGGAAAAAGATTGGGCCTGGCATGAACCTTTGTATTTGCCCTGAGTACGCTCAAGGCCTGCAACTCTTTCCATCTCTAAAGGAAAGAGGGGCTCTGCAGCACCTTGGTGGTGTCCAGACCCTTCCCTGTCAGGACACTGCATTTCCAAACCATTCCCAGACCTGGATCAGAGTATTTACATGTGGCTGATGCAGGGATTTCTTCCTGGTTGCATTTTGAGACCTCAGCTCACTTGCTCTTACTTTATTTAATGTTCATCCAGTTTATTTTTGTAGTTTCATAATCAGCTTATGAGATACGAGGCCATGGATATTTAAATTTGGGAAGTTGCATTCCCTCTGCTCTCCAGGCTTGTAATTTCATTACAAATAACCAATTTCATGTACTTTTTTCCCCATTGTCCCATGTTAATAAGTGCTTTATACTCCTGTAGCATTCATTTGGTCTCCTCTGTCTGTTTGCTTTGTTTTTCCTGGGATCAGCTTCCAACTGATGTGTGTATTTACTGGGATTAAAGAATTGCACAGTGTTTGCTTTCCCTGTTTCAGGACTGTTGCCAAGGGATCTGAGCACTCTTGGCTCTCCAGGAGACATCCACGTGCTGGGACCAGAGGCACAGAACTGTTCAACTGGTCTGGCACGTCCTCTGCTTCAGTGTCAGTAACCAGGGTTTCAGCAGCATCTTCTGGCTTAAATCACCACTTCCTGCTGGAAAATGGATGTTTTATAATCAGTGCTTCTGACTTTTCTGTCTGTTGGACAAAGATGTTCTGCTACACCAGCTCTGATTTTTGGCTGTCTATGAAACTCAACAATGGAGGATCTTAGAGCAGCTTCCAAGGGCTTGACCTGGTTAGTCACAGATTTCTCCTCAGGTCTTTTGTTTCTCTGGTTTTATCAGCTTTCCCTGTCTCCCATCTGGGACACCCCACCTGCAGAGCTGCCCCAGCCCCAGGGCCCAGCACAGGGAGGACCTGGAGCTGCTGCAGAGAGTCCAGGGGAGGCTCCAGGATGAACAAAGGGATGGAGCAGCTCTGCTGGAGGAGAGGCTGGGAGAGCTGGGATTGTTCAGCCTGGAGAGAAGAAGCTTTGGGGTGACCCAACTGTGGCCTTCCAGCACCCAAAGCTCTGGGTGCCCCTGGATCCCTGGCAGTACCCAAGGCCAGGTTGTACTTTGGAGCTTGGAGCAGCCTGGGAGAGTGGAAGGTGTCCCTGCCCATGGCAGGGGTGGCACTGGATGGGCTTTAAGGTTCTTTCCAACCCAAAGCTTAATTCTATGATCTCTGTTAGTGTTCAGTGGCTTTTCTTTTCTGGAATTTTTGCTTTGCTTTGCCTGATTAACTTCTTTTGGTTTGGGGTTTTTTTTGGTATTTTTTGGTTTTTTGGGGTTTTTTTTTTTTTGTTGTTTTTTGGGGTTTTTTTGTTTTGTTTTGGTTTGGTTTTTTTTTTTTTATTTCTCTGTTGAGAGTTACGTGCCTGTGAAACATTAAAATTAGTGAAAAACATATCTTAGTCTTTTGACGAGAGAAACTTATTTCCCCACTATAACTTTTTTTTTTTTCTGTGAAGAACACCATGGCAACCTTAGCAGGTGTCATCATTCCCCTGTGGTGAGGCCTTGCTTCATCTCATTTACCCCCAGAAGCCACTAATTGCAGCCAGTAATTTACAGTGGTGTTACCACTGATGGGAAAGAGGAATCCAAGAGCCCCAGGGTCTGATCCAGGAGCTGTCTGCCCAGGTATCCTGGCCAGGAGAGGGCAAATCCAGAGGAAGCAGGCAGGACAGTCAGTGGGTGTGATGGATGGAGCTGCAAGTGGCACAGAATGTATATCATGGGAAAACGTTGGAGATGTGGAATTAGTTTTTTTCTTAATGGTTTCCACTGGGGTTCTTGTTTGGTTTGGATTTGGGTTTAATGTAAAGTTGTTAAATGCTGGACTGGTGCTTTCATAGAATTTGGTGGCAGTTCCAAGGTCCTGTGCCTGAATGGGAATGGCTTTCTTGGAGCCCAGCACATTTCCATGATGGTCGAGTTGCCCACCCCAGGACATGTCTGTGTTTTATGTGCTGACCCTGCAGAAGACTCTTCCCCTTTTTCTTCCATTAGCTGGGAAGTAGCATCCCTAGGCACTGCACCAGCCAGAGTGACAGTGCTTTGGGGGTTCTGTCAGATTTGGGGTTCTTCCAAAGGCAGCAGTGGATTGATTTCCTGTCGCTGACAGAGGAGTCTTCAAACACCTTTCTAGTACATTAATGCTCCTGGGATCCCCATGTTAATCAGCCTCTTTAGGAGTATTCCAAGGAGTTTATTTTGAGCAGAGGTGGATTTCCAGCTATTAGGAAAGAGCAAAGTGAAGGATTTTGCTGGAGGCTGTTCTGCTCAGGAAGCACCATGGGCTGGTGCTCCTTTTCAGGGATTTGCAGCACAGATGTTGCCTCATTCCTTTATCCTTTGGGCTGTTCTCAAAGCCTCAATAGGTCACTCCTTTGAGATGCTCTTCCTCACCCCGAGGAGCAACCCAAGCTGAAGGTCAGATGAGGTTTGAAGGCGCATCTTCTGTGGGTGCTTAAGGAAGAACTTCCCAGTCTTCAGGGAAGGGACAACAACTCAAGTGTGTTGGTTCGTGACAAGACACTGTCAGGAACCCATCTCCAGCCATGTTCATGCAGGTAATTTCCAACTGGAGGCAAGGAAAAATTCCTGATTTTGGTTAGCAAGCTCTCAGTTGTGGTCATTCAATTAACAACTGAATACCCAAAAGAGAAAAAAAGAAGGAAAAGGAAAGAAAAGGTGTAGCACACTTTTTGATGTTAAAATAATAATTATGATGGAGGAAACAAAAAAGAGAACTTGGATTTTGAATTCGAAGCAAGAGCATAAATACAGAAATGGACATTTTTGCAGTTGAAATCAAAAGCTGTGTCTGGAACTCCAAGTTGACAGGTCATTACTATGGCAGTAGGAAGTTGTTGGTGTTCCAGCCTTCAAATCCCTGCTGTGCTAAGTGGATTTTTCTGTCCCCTTTGAAAAACTCCTCTTCCTTTCTGATTTGTGCGTACTTTAAGGCTGAGAGACCTTTGGTGTTGTTTCATGCTTGCAAGGACAAAGTTAATTCCCAACTGTTTGTAATACAGTTCACTTTCTCTCTATTAATCTAAATCAATCAATTATCTGAACTTCCTTTATGAGAAATATTTATGCCCACTCAGAGCAGAATCAGTTAAAATTGATTGCATCGTAATTGGATCCAGCATGAAATATTTTGTTTCTTCCTGGTAAGAGCATGGGGGGAAATGTTGTCTGTGGCAGGATTTAAATATCATTTCAGGTGGAGAAGAAAAATTTTGGAGCTACTGCCTGTACCAGTTGTCTGAGCCCCTGTTCTTAGAGAAATGGGCTGCTTTGGCACAGAGGACTTGGGTTCAAGCCTCAAAATGCTGCCTTTGTGTGACCTAACCACTATTACAGCAGAGAACTGGGAATTACTGCTTGGAAGACTTTTAGTCCAAGATTTGTCTGGTGGAAGTATTCTCCTGGTGAATTGTGAGGGGTGCTGGGTGTGGCACACACTGGAATGAGCACTAACTGTGGCATCTTCAAAACTGCTGTTAATGAGCTCCCAAAAATCAGTGAGGCTGCTGAGAAGAGAGCCACCTCCTTGTCTGAAGAGACACCTTGTTGCCCTTTAACTCTCTGAAAGGAAGGTGGAACCAGACGGGGTCGACCTCTTTCCTCAGGAACTGGAGATAGGACGAGAGGAAATGGCCTCAATTTGTGCCAAGGGAGGCTCACATTGGATATTAAGAAAAATTCTACATGGAGAGTGTGGAATGAGCTCTTCAGGGAGGTGGTTGAGTCTCCATCCCTGGAAGTGTTCAAAAAACATGTGGATGTGGCACTTGAGGACACGGGCCCGTGGTGACAGCTGTGGCACTGGGCTGTTGCTTGGATTTGAGGATTTTAAAAGTCTTTTCCAACCTTACCTTTCTTTAATTTTTTAACTCTGTAAAGTTGCCATGCAAATTATTGGCCAGCTTGTTGCAGCTTAAAGATTACATGTGGTATGTTCCCACTGAAGCCTTTTGTCCCAAAGGAAGCAGGGTGAGGAGCAGGATGTGAACAACCTGCTTGGCAGTGCCTCCAGGGTTTTCATGGAGTTTCATGTCTCCTTTTAATAGCTGCTGTTTCAGACGAATTTCACTTCAGCCAAAATGGCATTTATGGTTAGAAGTCTGGAGGGAACCTGAGGAATGAATGGTTTGCACAAATGAGTAATTTGAGGGAATTCATCTTCTGTGGAGGAAATACAGGGATAGGGTAGAAGTTGATTAACTTCAGGTAGAAAACAAGGAAGAAGTGCCTTGGGATCTAAGATTTTACTCCAATTACAACAGCCAAGCAAGCAGACCAAGACCAAATATGCAGATTTTTTTTGTACTAATGCTTGAAGTCTTGAAAACTACAGCAGCATGGTGAGATCCGTGTGCTCTGGACATCTGGAGCTCTTGTTGGAACAGATGCATCACAGATGTGCTGGAAGGCAGGGAGCTGATGGGATCTGTACAGCAGCAGCAGCAAATGAGAGTAACAAGGGTCGTTTGCAGAAAAGCTCTAAAGGAAGCACAGATTTATGAAAGAAATAGAATCCCAGAAACCCAGACTGGTTTGGGTTGGAAGGGATCTTAAAAGCCATCTCATTCCACCCCCTGCCATGAGCAGGGACACCTTCCACAGTCCCAGGTGACTCCAAGCCTCGTCCAGCCAGGCTTGGACACTTTCAGGGATGGGGAAAAGAGGACAATGAGGCCTCTGGCATCTCCACAGGCAGAAGGGTCATGTGTGAAAGGGAGAAGTTGGACACTTGAGCCCTCCCTGCCAGGTGGGCAGCTAAAGCTTGGTGTCCAGTTCAGGTGGAAATTATTTATATGCCACGTTTTAACACTGATTTTACTGAACTCTTTCAAGGTGTCCTTGCAGAAGCAAATACTCCATGAGGTCTGTATGGTAATAAGTGGTAGGAAAAGCTCTGGGTTTTGGGGTGACCTGATTGTGGCCATCCAGGACTTGAAGGAGCCAAAAAGAAAGATGGAGAGGGGCTATTTCTAAGGGCTTGGAGTGCCAGGACAGGGGGGAATGGTTTCCCAGTGCCAGAGGGCAGGGTTAGACGGGATATTGGGAAGGAATTGTGCCCTGGCAGGGTGGGCAGGCCCTGGCACAGGGTGCCCAGAGCAGCTGTGGCTGCCCCTGGATCCCTTGAAGAGTCCAAGGCCAGGCTGGACAGGATCAGAAAAGTATTCTCTTTTCTCCCAGTAAAGAGGGGAAGCTTTGAGGTGATTGGAATCTGATGGCTCTCTTAGTGCTGTTGAATACACCACACAAAAAAATATCTGCAGCCTCCTAGGAAAGAGTTAGAGAAGGAAGAAAGCTGGAAGGAATAGAGGGAGAGAATCTACTCAGCTTGGAAAATAACCAACTCATTTTTAATTTTGATGCTGCTGGGATGAATTTTTAAAGTATTTTTCAAGAAGAAAACTGTGAACTCTCAGAGGATGCAAATGTACTGAAATAAAACCCCAAGTAGGAGAGGTTGTAGTGCCTGGAAATATGTATGGGAAATTTCTGCTGGGATTGAGTGGAGTGTCACAGGCAGTTTGTAGCAATAACAAGATCAAGCCAGATAATCATAGGTGCCATAGCCAGAGCTGAGGATTACACCAGATAAATGTATAAATCCAGGATAATTGTGCCCCAGAACCACCTGCCAGACACTTCCTTACGGTAAAATCCATGCTCCTGGCAAGCTTCCTTCGTCCTTTCTGCCTGCCATGAAAATGAACTGGTTGTTGGATGAAAACAACCACGCTGCTGTCTTTGGGGACAATGTGGGGAACTGCCACAGCTGGTACTTAGTTTTTAGCTCTGAATAAACAGAGAGCAATTGGCTGTTAAATGTATAAAATATCCAGGTTTCTACAGTGTCTTTTAACTTGACAAGGAGCGTGGAGTTGGAATCATCAGCTGAGCCTCTCTAGTGGAATAACGGAATTTGTGTTAGGGTTCGATATTCTTTGCTGTCTGGGTGTTGTACCTGGGTAAAATAACTGCATTTATGGGGCACTGGTGGAGTCATTAATAGGAGAGCAAAGGTGCTCTGCACACTTTGCAGCTGCTTATTTCCAGGGATTCCCTGCAGTGAGCCCTGGCCACGCTGTTCTGCTTGGATTCAAGCCCCAAGGTGATTACTGTCAGGACATATTTTTGTGTTTTGCAAGATGAGTACCCCTGTACTTGAGCAAAAATCAGGTTGTGGGAATTCAAGGCCAGGCTGGACAGGGCTTGGAGCAAGCTTGGATAGTGGAAGGTGCCCCTGATCACAGCAGGGGGTAGAACTGGATGGAATTTAATGTTTCCTCCAATCCAAACCCTTCTGGGATTAAAGTAAAATGTGTTAATAATACTAACAATGAAAACAAGAAAGTGAAAGAGGAATAAACCCAAGTCTTATTAATATTTCTTACTTAATGATTGCAAACCCCGAATTGCTCTTTAGAGATGTCATCTCCCAGCAAGCCTGGGTAACAGAGTTGGCCACTCCAGCAGACTCCAAAGGGCCACTGCCACCAAATCTCCCCCTTTGCTGTGTCTTTCTTTTCATTATTTGTGAAAATGACCGGGGCTCAGAGTAGCTCTGCTTCAGCCCAGGTTGCAGGAGCATGGTTGCTGTTTTATTTCAGCAGTTCATTATTTCAATTAACATATTCAGGCATTCCTTCCTTCAGTTTACTCTAGCAGAGGTCTCTGATAATGTGATTACCAGGCATAAACTGTATTATGACTTCCTCATGTGCCATTCAGTCAAACCATGGAACTTTATTTGTGTAAATGTTGATTATTCTCCTCACCCCTGAATATGTTTCTTAGTCCAGCTGTAAATTGAGCAAGAGCTTTCAGCTTTGCAGAGCTGATTGAGGGCATTTCTGTCCAACATCTGCATGTGGAAGCAACTTTGTGCCCAAATCCTCAAATGTCCATTAGGAAAACAGCTCTCCATGGCACATTGCAAGTGCTACTCAACCACCAAGCTGTTTTAATTATTCGATATTTATTTGAATTTGTGTTTGAAGTGTTGTATCCAGTGCACTGAAAGGTAGGCTTGGGAGTTTTTGGCCACTTCTTACTGCATTCCATCACTTTTTTCTGAAAATCAAACTGACTGTGTTATTCTAAATGATGATGTCTTCCCAAGCTGGAGGCATGATTGCCTTCCATTACTAGGAAAATGTTTGGGAGTGAAGACACTGATTAATCTCAGAAGAAATAAAGCTTGTTCCTATCTCCATTTGGGATAGGACAGGTATCTGTCACCAGCAGCAGGACTTGTGAATGCTTCAGCTGAACCCTTTTTTATTTGCACTTCCCACCATTCAGTTGTTCTCCTGTGCTCTGAGCTGGAATTGCTGTCCTTAGGGCTTCATTATAGGCTCACAGCTGAATTGTTTGAGGGTGCAAAGATCAGTGTGACTGTTGCGGTTCACTTGCATGAAATCAGACTTCAGGAGGAAAAATGCCGAGGTCAGAAGGAAAGTGAGGGTTGGGATGCTGTAAGAACAGCAGTGATGGGAGAGGATGAGGTTGGAGAGAAACAGGAGTTGTCACCAAGAGGTCCAGGGTTGATGGCCATGGCAGAGGCCAAAAAGAGGCCAGGAGCAGTCAGGGATACCCTGGGAAGCCCAGGCAGGGACCTCAGTGGTGTTTCCATTGCAGACTTGCTCCTGCTGGCCACTCCCTCAGATTGAGCTGTGCTTACTGTCCCACATCCCACAAATTCAACCATCCAGGAATGGCAAAGATGAAAGCTTAAAGTTAGATAAGAGAGATCCACAATGTCTGTGGAAGGGACTGTAAAGAAGGAAGTTTGATGTGGTGGCAGAGGAGGAGCAGCAGCAAGGCCAGCAATGACACAAGCAAATTGTCTTTGTACCCTCAGTATAGAGACAGAAGATGCAAAATCTTGAGCCTAAGAAAATTTCCTGCTCCTAAATCCTTTTGCTAATTAGGTGTGGAGAGAGGAACTAATTTTCACTGCCAGGTCCCAGCATGGCCCAGCCTTGGTGGATTGCATGGGAAAAAGCCTGGAGCAAAGGAGGCTCAGGGGGGACCTTGTGGCTCTGCACAACTCCCTGCCAGGAGGGGACAGCCAGGGGGG
>VZUI01087116.1:3266-17548 GCA_013401135.1 Cettia cetti
TTATTAAGGAAAAAAAAAAAAAAAAAAAAAAAAAAAAGACATCTGTGTACATTTTCAGAAATGCTGAGAACTCAGAATCTGTTCTCACCTTCAGGGACCTTGACAAATGGTTTGTCATAAAATCAGTGGGTTGAATATGCACAACCTGGCAATGGGCTGTTGATGAACCCATTACCAGGGCCTGGAGTAACTCTTAATTTGGGGGGAGCTGCCACTCCAAACTGTCAGGTTACACTTACGTGGAACAGATGTGCTGCACATTGATTTATTCATGTGCCCAGAGTGGAACATCTTTCTAAATAAAAGTGAAATGTAATTTTAGCCCAAGGTCGTTATTAGTATTCCTTATTTTGTGCTTGTTATAAAAAGCCCAGCAACTGCATCTCAGTGATCCCAAAAACTGCTTTGGGATTGTTTAACCTAGTCCACACCTTTAATTTCTTTACCTTATTCCAATTGTTAAATTTCTATTTTTTTTTCGTTCTGTTTCATGAGATGAAGCATTTTTTTTTAGGGTTCATAGCACAGTGATCCATCCCATTACAGCAGATTTTAATATTCTGACTGGATATTCTTTTTTTTTTTTCCACTGGCTTTTGAGGTTAATGGGCCCCTTGGTAGATTTTTGTTGACATGTCCCTCAAAGGATTTCTGTAAACTTTCAGTGTAACCTGAGGTTTGGACTGAACAAACTGAAACCCAGGCATCTCCGTCATCCACTGGGATGACAAATTTGGGTTAGGAGTAGAGTTAGGGTTGGTATTTGGGTTGTGCTTATGCTGAGGTCTGGGCTAAAGTTTGGGTTAAGGGGAATTTCATGGTTAATGTTACTTTTTTTTTTTTTTTTCCTGATGAGTCTCAACATTAGGTTTAGGGTTAGTGTTTATTTTGTGTTAATGTTAGGGTTACAGAAATATCAGAGTGTTCTGCAGGTGTATTCAAGATGATCTCTGTGATCCTAGCAGATTTGGGAGTTGAAATCTGTCCAAAGCTCTCTCTTTCTTATTCATCCCTGCCCTCAGTTTTCACATTTATCCAGGATTCCTGATTTTGTGTTTTGTTTTTTTATCTTTAGGTGAGTCTTGCCTAGGTCTTCTCCATCCTGATCACATTCAGAAGCTGCTGCATGACATTCGCAGCTTTTTATATTCCTTTTCAATATTTGGGATTTCAACATTTGCATTTCAGCAAACACTTGGCAGTGGGTTTGAACCTTCTGTTTACCCTGCAGAGTTCTGCCTGCCTTGGAGCAAGGGCAGAGCCCCCTTTCCCTTCCCCTCAGCAGTGCTGGCACCTTTGCTGCAGCCCACCAGGGCACAATCACCGTTCCTCCCTCAGCTTTGAGGTCCCTGCTGTGGCACTTCCTCTTCTCCTCTCAGTTTCTGCAGTGGCCTTTTCCTTCCTGGGCAAATGTTTCCTCTCCAGCCGTGTCCTGGATGCTCTGTGCAGCCTCTCCATGGACAGTGGAAAGGGAGTGGCAGGATGGAATCCTTCCTAACCTGGGGATGAGGGATGGTGGGAAAGAGCAGCTCTGTGGCTGTGGCTGGCAAAGAGGAACTGTGGCACTTCTGATGGTTGGTGAAAACGTGGAGTGTGATAATTATTGTAGAGTGGAAGATATTGCTGGAGCCAGGAGCAAATGGTGGGAATCCAGAGTTGTTCTCTGAATTAGCTCCAGGCTGACCTTGGGGATCCCTTGCCCATGAGAGGTGACTCCCAAGGCAGGTGGTGCTGCTGGGAATAGGCAAACAGAAGCTGATGGCTGGGCTGGGACTGCAGGGCATGATCCACGTGCCTTCCCTGGGCATGGAGAAGGGTCAGGGGCAGCTCCCTGCCAGAGCCAGGCAGGGTTTCCATCTCTGGGAAGACAGAGGTTGGGGAATTCGCATTGTTTGCACCCTCACGCCAATCAGGCGTGTCTTTGTCACAGAATCATGGAATCATTTAGTCTGGAAAACCTCTCACACATCAAGCCCAATCATCAACCAGCACCACTGCCCTGTTCACCCTAACCCATGTCCCCAGATGCCACATCCACGTGTTTTATGGACACTTCCAGGGGTGGTGAGTCCACCACTGCCCTGGCAGCCTGTGCCAGTGCCTGACCAGCTGCTCTGTGAAGAGATTTTCCCAATACCCAACCTAAACCTCCCTTGGCACAGCCTGAGGCTATTTCCTCTCATCCCCCTTGTTCCCTGGAAGCAGAGCCTGTCAGAAAGTTGTGGAGTTATGACTTAATAAACCATTAAACATCTTCTTATCTGGGCCCAGGGTAAAGATTTCCTATCACAATACAAATGAATGCCAAACAACCCCTGAAATGTTATTTTAGCCCATTTTTCACAACATCCCCCAGACAGCCCTGTGGATGTGCCAGAAGGGGGTCCTGTGACCTTGTTCAGAGCTTTCCAGATGTTGCCTTGAGCTCTGGATTAATCATTTCCCTTCCCCCCCACCCTAATTTGCCTCGATTTTCCTGCTTCTGTTCCATGCAACTGCAGCATCCAGGAGTGGAACTCGATCCATGTGGGCCCCTTCAGCTCAGGATATTCCATGAATCTGTGATTCCATAGATGGGTGCTCACACCTGACTCTTCCCCTGCAAGCTCAGCTGCCCCAGAATTCCTTCAGAGACCCTCTGGCATTCAATAATATTTAGCAATGGATCATATAGAAGGTGTTTAATGATTAATGGTATTTGGAAAAATATCATATACCCTGAGAAGTTTTACACTTTCTCTATTCCCATGCCAGCAAGTGAAGATTTGCAGAGTGAGGTAATTTTATTAAACCAACTGATAAAACTGGAAAAAAGAAGAGAAATGCTTTGGAAATTCACCATTTTCTTTGAGTCTTAACCAGAAACTGCAAATTTCTTGCCAAGTTCTGTCTGAAAATAGCTGTACTGAGTTTCACTTAAATTTTTTTTAATGAGTTTGGAATTAAAGGATGGTTGGTGAAAATGTGGAGTGTGATAATTATTGTGGAGTAAAAGACGTTGCTGGAACCAGTGGCAAATAGTGGGAATCCAGATTTGGTCTCTGAATTAGCTCCAGGTTGACCTTGAGGATCCCTTGCCCATCAGCAGCTCTAGCTCACACTTCCTTTCACTTCCATCCCAAGGGAATTTTCCATGCCCTGAAAGGGGCATCTCTGCTGCATCTATCCTGGGCTCCAGAAGATTTTCTGGAGCTTGGAGAAGCTCTGGGAGTGCTACAAGATGCTTCACTGCCTGTGAATCTATGAACAAACTCCCTTTCCACACATTAATTATAGGTTTTGCTGAAGAAAGTCTAAGGAAAGCCAGAAGCAGATGGGAAGAGATATTTAGACATTTTTACTATCTCTTCCTGTGCCTAATGGAAGAGGGTTAAATGTTGAATTCCATAACTCTTCAAAGCCTTTGGGTAAGCACTGACTGAGGCAGTCACAAGTTGCTGCATTAACTGTGAAATTGTCCAGTCCCTGCTGGACTTTTCTAGCGCTGGAAATTCCCAGGGCTGTGCTCCTTTGGCAATGTGCAGGTGGTTGAAACACCTCTGGATAATGAGAGCCCACGAGCAGGCCGGTTTTCATCTGTGGGATCCACACAGAGCACAGTCACCCCAGGTGGATATGGGGGTACAGATGGGCAGTTAGTCAGGAAGTCAGATTAATAAAGCAAATGCAATTTACAGCTGCTAAAATTTAACAGGGCTGTGCTCAGGATGCCCCAGACATTCCTGGTGTCCATCCCTGCTATCTAAGGAATATTTGCACCTCTCTTTGCTTATGGGACTGTCTGAAGTTTGGGAGCTGGGAATGGTGGAGTTTTCCTTGCTGTGGCAGCCCCTGAGCTCACAAACTGCTAGACTGGGATGTCTCTGATCAAAGCCCTTTGGATTAAATAAACTCCACCTCCATCAGCCTTTTTGTTTCCCTTCTGTGCTTCATAAACATGGAAACACATTCCAAATCCTTGGTGTGCAAGTGTTGCTCTGCTGTCATCACCACATTTTTATTTTTTATCCTATGGACTGTAGACCCATGGATGTGTATTCCCTGTTTGGAAAACAGGGAAGGGGTCAGTCAAAAGGACACCAAGCCACAAGAATGTTCTGGAATGCAGAGCCATCCCTGGAGAACAGCCTGGCTTGGCAGGACCTGCCTTTAACTTGGACTTTCTCATCTCTTTTCCTTGCCTGAAGCAGGAGATGGGAAGTGAGGCATCAGTCCCTGCAGGAAGATTCTTTTGGACATCACAGAGCTAAGGAAGGTCCAGGAGAAGAGGTGACAATTGATGGCACCTCTTTGATGGAGTCATCAAATGGTTCAGGTTGGGAGGGACCTTAAAGATCAGCAGAGGGGTTTGCTCACTGCTGCATTGGCCAGAAAGGCAGAAGCAGGAAAGGGTTTATGCCTGGAAGTGTCCAAGGCCAGGCTGGACAGGGCTTGGAGCAGCCTGGGACTGTGGAAGGTGCCCTGCCCATGGCAGGGGACGGCACTGGATGAGCTTTGAGGTCTCTCCCAACCCAAACCACTCTATAATTCTCTGATAGGAGTGTGAAATTTCACCTCAGCAACAAATTTCTCACAGTGCCTGAGCAAGAGCTGGAGGAACTGTCTGGGAACATTTATTTCTGTTTAATAGCTTTGCAAACCTTCCTCCTCATTGAGGCAGGCTGGGAACCTGGAGGTGAGAGCCCAAAAAAATCACTGTGCTCTCAGTCCAGATTGATTCAAATATAAGAAACCCACTCATTTGTCAGAAATTCACTCTTTTTCTTAAAGTCATCCTGGCAGTCATTATGCCAGTGATGGGCATGCTGTTGCCACTGGTTTGGGGTAAAGAAAAAAAACCCACAAAATTTCCAGCATATTTTATTTCCTTATCTTGCTGAGTGGCTCACATGTTTGTACTGGTGATATGCATAGCTGATCATTAATTTTTGTTTAAAAGTAACATAACTTAACAAACTCCTTGAGCCCAAGAAGCAGAAATAAATTATTTAAGTGTTAGAACCCCTTTGAAGAGAGACTGAGGAGCACTTTGCCTGTTTCGTTGTTGGTGGTTTTGTGGGTCTATTTATTTATTTATTTTAAGAAAAGGACAGAAATGAACATTCAGATTCCCCCCTGTAACTCTGGGTTTGCTGATGTAAAAATCCACCTCTCCCAGGAGATGGCAGAAGAGCCCCGATGATGGCCAAGGACAGTCACTGCTGGGTGATTGATGTTTAAACACTGGGAAAAATCTGGGAGCTGTTGAGCTCCCATCCAAATGATGAAAATCTTACAGATTTACAGCCAAGGCCTTTCCTGCTGTCTGTAAATTCTCCTGCTCTGCACACAGTGATGTGTCAGGACTGGGTTTCGTGTCACATGTCCCTGGGGCTGTAGCAAAGGGAAAAATCATCTGGGGGCAGAGGAGGGTGGGAAGGGCTGTGCTAGCTGTTGGGAGGATGTTGGGCCAGGAGTGATGGCATGACAGTGTCAGGTTTGAGGTTAGGACTGGGACTGGAGGACTGAATTCCTCAAAATGAGATCACCATAATCACATTTTTAAGTCTGTGGGTGGGAGAGGATGGAAACTGGGATTGGGGGAGCCACAAGCTCCTGGACCTGGCTGGCTGAGGGTGCAGTGGGGCTGTGGAGCAGAGAGCAGGGATTTTGGGGGGCAGCACTGGCAGAGAGTGTTGGGCTGGCTGAAGGTGAGTTGGAGCTGCCTCAGCTCAGGACTGACACCTGGAATGTGGTGTGGAGGCACCTTGAAGGCATCAGGCTGCCTGGTCAGAGAGTGCCAGGATGGTTTGGGTGGGAAAGGACCTTAAAGCTCATCCCATTCCACCCCCTGCCATGGCAGGGACACCTTCCACCATCCCAGGGTGCTCCAAGCCCTGCCCAGCCTGGCCTTGGGCACTGCCAGGGTTGTGGCAGCCACAGCTGCTTTGGGCACCCTGTGCCAGGGCCTGCCCACCCTCCCAGGGAAGAATTTCTTCCCAAAATCCCATCTAAACCTGCTCTCTTTCATCCTCCAAGGAACTGTGGCAGCTCATCGTGCCCAGCCAGCAGAGCTCTGGGGGTACCAGATGTGACATGGCCAATGACCCAAAGGCATTTTAGATGGCCAGCACCAAGGACAAGGACATCCCCTTTTTCTGGGGTGTTCTTCTGCAGCTTTTCTGCTGCAAGAGGCTCTTTCAACCCCTCTGTGTCCTCAGCCAGCTGTCCCACCTCCTGCTCACACACACTCTGCAACTTCATGGCTGTTTTCCTGCCAGTTGCTTTTGATCTACCAGCCTGAACAGTCTTTAGCTCCATGAATATTTAACTATTAAATATTATACTAAAGTTAATCATAGGAAGCTGAATAACTTTAAGAGGCAGGAGAGGAAAAGGCTCATGGTAAGAAGTCTTGGATCTGCTGTTCAAGAGGTTTTGTGCTGGGGAGCAAAAACTGAATCTGAACATCTTAATTGTCTCCTGCAGTTTCCAAAGTGAGTTCAGACTGATATTACAGATCTTACAGATATTTCAGATGTCCCCAACAAAAATAAGGAACCTAAATACCAAGGGCATGTTTTAGAGAAGTGCAGAGTTCATCAAGCACCAGTGACCTTAACCCTGCCCTCCAATGAGGCTGCGATGGAGGAACCCAACCTGCTTTATCCCAGACTATAAAATCTGCACTCCTGGAAGTTGCTCTGTGGTTTCTTTGTTAATAAAAGTCAAAGTTTAACCAGGTTACCTTATCTGCTCCATTATTTTTTTAAATAATGTTTCTTTTGTTTTATCCCTGAGGTGTTTGCACACCTTACTCTGCTTGGAGTCTAAATGTAATGAATTCAAGAGTTTTCCAGAACATCAGAGGCAAAAGGCACATACTGAATGATACAAAGATCTTCTTTTCTTTCAAGGTATATTAACAGCTGCCCTTTCATTTTAACAAAGACCTTCCATCTCATTTGTCATAGAGAAGTATAACACCACTGCAAATAAAGATCATGTGTGGAAAAAAAAAATCTCACTTGCCAGATCAAGAATCTAAACTATGTAACTGTTTCCAAGATTACCGTGGAAACCAAATTACCACTAAAAGGACATTAATCTGTCTCTGACCCTGAAATGCTGTAGTGAAGGTTTTTTGTTGTTACCCATTAGCTCTGCCCAGGAATTTCTTCAAGCATTTAGGAATTCAACATTAATTGCCTGTGAGGGTGAATAAGCCATGAAGTTACCTTCACAAACCCTATCGCAGATCAAAGAAACACCCAAAACTAAGAGAAGAAAGAGATTTTTGGTATTTCCAAGCTTCAATTTGCATGATTCAGGTGCAACTGAGTGTGGCTTTTGCATGGGAATTTTTCTGCCAGAACATGATTGGCATCCACAGGCACCATGTCCAGAATTTAACAACTGGATCAATCTCTGCTAAAAAAGTTCTTAAGTTTAAAGAAATTTAAAATACAATTGTATTCATCTGGCTCAGCATCCCCACTGAGAAACAATCAACCAAAGACCTCAGTGAAGAGAATTTTTGAGTGGGAAACTGCTTAGTATGTAAAAAATGATAGTTTTCTCTTAAAGTGAAAACCCCCTTTCTGTATATACTTATAGACCCTTTAAAAAACATGTTTTGATTAATTTTGCTGTATTTTTTTCCTGGCTGCTGTCCCAGTTAGGGGAGACTTTCACTGGAAACAGCTCAGTGGGGAACAGAAAGGGGTTTTCAGAAACCAGAATCGAAGTATTTTGTCTGATCTTTCCCCTGTAAGCCCAGCTCTGTCTCTTGCTGCCACCAGTCACTTGGGTTTTCTGCTTAGAAAAATATGTTTCTAGATTTAATTTGGAGATTTTACTTTATTTTTTTTATTATTTTTAGCTTAAAATTATTCCTATTTTTTTTGAGTTAGAGGTGAAATCTGTGTCCGGTGGGGGCATGTGCCACAGGATTCTCTGAGGCTTCATATTCTGGAGTGGGACACTGTTCCTTCAGGAGGAGATAAAATGTGCACTGGGAGGAGTCTGAGCTCAGCTGATGATGGGGTGGAAGGGGAATATGTAGAACAGAGGTCAGAAAAAAGGTCAGACAGGACAACTGGCAGCTGGAATTGCAGGAACTGGGTCTCTCTTTGGCAGGAATCAGCCTCTGCTGGAGCTGAGGTTAATGACCTTCTCCCCCAGCAGGAATCTGGGATACATCTGGGATGTCTGGGATCTGAGGGAAGCACCTGGACAAGCAGCTCAGTTATCTCACTGTGTTAACCCCCCCACGTTATTTTGTCAGGATGCAGAATCCTTAATTCCAATGTAACCAGGGTTTTTTTTTTTTGTTGTTGTTTGTTTGTTTGTTTTTGTTTTGTTTCTGGGAATGACTAAAGGTCTGTGTCCTAATTCACTTGGAATTAATTATTATGAAAAACCCATGGAGTGAAAATAGTTCCAGTGTCTGTGTGTCTGGGCATGTGTGCACACCTGGTTGGTCCCATTCTGGATATAAACTGTTTTTCAACTGATCAAAATCCCAGGAAATTTATACTTATCATCACCACTACCATGAAAGTGATTTTCAGGAATTTCATACTTGATTTGATGGAATAAATCAATTTGGGAATTCAAAACATAAATACACGTGTATAAACACACACCCTGTGGTTCACTGGATAGTTTTGTTTATCTATTGATTATTCATTGGTTATTGAAGGAATTATTATTTTTATTGGGGGTCTCTCAAATAAATGAAAAAATGGCAGAAGGATTGTGAGTTCTTGTACCATACACATGAGTACAATTATAGGTGTTTGTCACAGGTGGAGGGGTTGTGTGTGGATCAGCAGGGAGAAATTGATGTGAAAACTCTCAGACTGTCCAGGACAAAATGAGATCCAACCCCCTGTGCAATGCAGTGCAACTGAAAATGGGGGAAGAAAAAATAATTTCAGCTTTCTGAAATAGCAGAGAGGAGCTCCAGACTTACTTCATGGGCAGACAAGTGGGTGCAGAATTATTTGTTCTACCTGTCCCACAAATGTTGAAAATTACTTTGTTAAAGGGAAAAACTAATCTATATTTAATTTTCAGTGGGACCACTTAAAATGAAATGGTGTTGAAAACACAACATTTTGTTCTTGCTCTGTCTTTGGGAAAATGAGGTTTTTTTGCTCCACTGTGGATTTTTCATTATTTCGCATCAAAATCTTGCAAAACACAAACAGTGCCTCTTTATGACCTTATGGGATTGTGTGTCTGCTTTTCAGCCAACCTTTGCCAAAAGGCACCTGCTGGAAGCAAAACAAATGAACAGAAACCTTTCTGCAGCTCACAGTCACTTCTCATCAAGGGAGGGAACATCAAGAAAAGATCTCCAGGTGTGTCCTGCAGGAGCTCTGAAATAACAACCCACCAAACTCAGAGGGCAGCTGAGTCCTCCCATGATCTGGGCCATGGAATCCTTTCCTCATGGACCTCACTCCTCCTCATCAGTCATGTGCTGCCAGTAAGGACCTTGCCCTCCACATTCCCAGCCTGGATGGAATCAAGGAATCACTGAGGATGGAAAAGACCTCCAAGATCATCAAGTCCAGCCATTGACTCAGCAATGCCAGGCCCACCCTTGACCCATGGCCCCAAGGGTCACACCACGTGTTTTTTGAACCCTTTCAGGGGTGGTGACTCCACTGCTGCCCTGTGCCAGTGCCTGACCAGCCCTTTCTGTGGAGGAGCTTTCCCTAATGTCCAACCTGAACTTCCCCTGGCAGAGCTTGGGGCTGTTTCCCCTTGTCCTGTCCCTGTTCCCTGGGAGCAGATCCTGACCCCCCTGGCTGTCCCCTCCTGGCAGGGAGTTGTGCAGAGCCACAAGGTCCCCCCTGAGCTCCTTTGCTCCAGGCTGAGCCCCTTTCCCAGCTCCCTCAGCTGCTCCTGGGGCTGCAGTCCCTTCCCCAGCTCTGTCCCCTTCTCTGGACACACTCCATGTCTTTCTTGTCCTTAGGACCCCAGAACTGCTGCAGGATTTGAGATGCAGCCACCTCCCAGCTCTCTGGTGGAAAGCTGCCCATCCTCAGCTGCTGATCCCTCCCAGACCCTGCACAGCACAGCCAGGGAGTTGCTGCCCCTTTTTAGACCCCTGAGCTCTGGGAGCCTCCAGCCAGCCATTCATGGAGCAAGAGGACACGAGAGGTGGGATGCTGCCTCTGCATCACTGCCCAGCACACCCTGACTCCAGATCTGTGTCTTTGAGTGCAGCAGAGCATCCTCACTTAGGGAATCCCAGAGGACACAGCCTTAAGCTGCAGCAGGGGGGGTTTGGGCTGGGCATTAGGGAGAGGTTCACAGAAAGAGGGATTGGGCACTGGAAGGGGCTGCCCAGGGTGATGGGGGAGTCCCTGTCCCCAGAGGGATTTTAGGAAAACTTGGATGTGGCACTCAGTGCCAGTGTCTGGTTGATGTGATGGTGTTGGGCTCTAGGTTGGAGTCATTAATCTCAGAGGTCTTTTCCAACCTAATTGATCCTGGGATTCTGGGATTCTGGGATGCCTTGCTCACTGGCTTAGCCCTCACACAGAGCAGCTCCTCTGTGGCCTTGCTGTTGGGGGCAGGGGCTGAGCTGAGGAATTCTGGCTCACCTTTTTACAAAGGTAAACAGAATATTGGATCCAACCAGGTGAGCACCTTCCAGCAGGCAGAGCCTGGCACTCCCTTTGCCCCACCTGTCTGTGGGTCACTCACAATGGCATCAGCAGGTCTCCAAAACAAACACATGGAAAACCAAACAGCACTGTCAGCCCCTTTCAGTACATATGGCTCTTCACTGCAAACGAGGATGAGGTCTGGTTTGGGGGTTTGTCTTCTCCACCCTCCTCTTTTCCTTTCCTCCAGGTGATGGACACTGCCAATTCCATAACTCTTAATGGAGATTTATTCCAAAATATCTCCTCAGTGCTCACTGCTGACCTCGCCATCCATGTCTTCATCTTGGCCAGACCATCCAGGCTGGGAAGGACAAACCCAGGATCTGCTCATCAGGAAGGTTTTATTTTTCTGAAACTGAGGTTTCACCTGTGCTTCTGTCTACTGAGATAATGAATATCATTACATCTCCTCACCAGGTCCCTGAGATGACCTCCTGAAAGACAAAGACCTTGTATAACAAAACATTTTTTAAAAGGCCAACAAATATTGGAGATGTAGCTGTTTTCATTCTTTTTTATTTCACTAAAGGTAGAAAATTGAAGGGAAATTGGTAAGAATATCCCAGGGAGCCTTGGCTCAGGCCTGTGGTGGGGCTTGCAGAAAATTGTTCCAGATGACAACATTATTATTTACATCTCTGTGGTGGGGTCATTTGAACATGGGGTTATTAAAGAGTAGAAAGAGGGGGCAGAAAGTGCATTTTTGTTTTGAAGAAGTGTGACAAAAAATGGAGATGGGAAAGGGAATGTGATTTTTTTGTGAAGAAGGGTGACAAAAGATGGAGATGGGAAGGGCAAGCAGCCATTCCAGGTTCAGGCTTCAAGCACCTGCTCCCACAGCTCCTCCCAGGGCCACCAGCCTTTCTGAAAGGGGAATCTTCAATAATTAAAATCTGAAATCTGCTCACTGAGAGAAAGAATGAGCAGCTCTTACAAAAGATTGTATTAAACCTGTATTTAATCAGAGTTCAGACTGAAGGAAAAGATCAGTTGGGGAGGGTTAAAAACCACCACAGGGATATTGTTGTGTGTGATAAATTCAAGAAATTCCAAGGGAATACTACACATCAAAATAATCCACTCATAGTTATGGAAGAAAAGATGTTTAAACTCTTCAGATTGCCCTAAATTGTACCAAAAGTGATGAGAAGTGTTTTTGTGGCTCTGCTGCCAACTCGTGCTATCTTTAAAAACAAACCCACATGTTCTGCAATATTTTGAGCCTAAAAAAGTAACTCAGCTGTGAAAAAAGCCAGATCTGGCTGTGTGGATTGCGTACTTCCCACTTATCCATATTTGAATGTCTTTCAAGTGTAACCTTAACTGAATAATTTGAGTTTATTGTGCTTGTTTTGAGAAAATTATCTCATCACAGAGCAATCACAACATCCTTGTAAAGCTGATTGGAGAAAGCCACGTTCAGAGAGGAGTTAGGAATTGTTCCCTGTCAAACCAGGGTGTTGCATCAAGCGTGATTCTTCAGGAATCTGTGTGAGCCAGCATGATCCAATATTTCCATTTAACACTTTGTATTGAACAGACTTTGCTGACATTTGCAGAAGAAACCTGGCTGTGAAAGATGATATGTACAGGGAGACATTTCAGAGGAAGAGTCTGTTCTGGAGCCTGAAGGTGCAATCCTGTATTTTTTAAGGAATAAACACCAGCAGGTACGTGCCAGGTAATCCAGCAGGAGTGGAGCAGCTTTGCAAAAACCTGGGGATTATTATGGATTACATTTTGATGTGGATATGAAATGGAAAATTGAAAAAAAAAAGGGCAGGGACACCTTCCACTGTCTCAGGGTGCTCCAAGCCCTGTCCAACCTGGCCTTGGACATTGCCAGGGATCCAGGGGCAGCCACAGCTTCTCTGGAAAACTGTGCCAGGGCCTGCCCACTCCCACAAGGAAGGATTTCTTCCCAAAATCCCATCTAAGCTTACCCTCTGGCAGATTTATAGCACAAAAAAAAAAGTTATACAGCTCCCTAGACTTCATGGGAATTACCTGCAGGAATATTTGGAGAATGTGCTCAAATAGCTCATAATGAACAGAAAGATTCAGACCTCATTCAAAGCACAAAAAAGCACCTTGTACTCTGGGGACCACTTCTTGTGTCCTCAAAATTATAAATAATGTTGACCCAGCTGCAGATGACATTTGCCACAAACCTGAAGTGAAAGGAGGGAGATTCCTGGATCCTCTCCAGTGTTCTTTGCTGGTCCCCAAGGATCCACCTGTAGTACACAGCACTGCTCCCAGGAAGAGCACAGTGCTTGTGCTGGGCTTGTCTGTGAAAATCCCTGGGATTAACAGGGACAGAGCTCCAAATCCAGCTCCACCCAGTGATTTGTGTCACCTTCTGTCACCCTGTGGGAAGCTGCTACTGCTCTGCTAATTCCCAGAGGGATCTGCACCCATGAATCTTCTGATGTAAATACAATCCTCAGAGAGAGACGCTTGGGAGAACATCCCCCTCCCACAAATCCTAATCCCAGGAGCTGAAATTCCTTAACATCGTCTTCAATGCTCCCTTGTGTGACCCTCTAAAGTGGAATAGCACTCAGCAGTTTTGGGATTTGAACTTTGATTTGATGTTGGTTTTTCCACCCCCAATCCCTGTGAATTATGGTCACCACGATCTGCTTCAGGTGCAGAGTCTGCAAAGCTTTTCCTCTGCGAGGGCTGGGTTGAAATTCTGATTTAATCCTTTGTGAGGTTACATAAGGAATGGTGCTCAGGAGAAGGGTTCATCCCTTTTTGAGGCCAGGAGGGATGTGAGGGACAGGTGCCATGTGGGTTTTTGCCTTTGTTCTGGTGAGGTACAAAAACCCCTGAGTGACCTTCAGGAGAATGAAGGGCACCTGCAGAGCCCTGGGGCTGTCACAGCCTCAGTTCAGAGCAGGGCTGGGCCAGGCTGGGTCACTGCACGCCCTGAAGGAGGAATCAGAGGATCACAGAATGGTTTTGGCCAGAAAAGACCTTAAAGATCATCTCCTTCCCACCCCCTGGCCTCAGGTGTATAATATGGAACCACAGAGTGTCCTGAGCTGTGAGGGACACACAGGGGTCAGAGTCTAACCCCTGTCCCTGGACAAACACCCCAACAATCCCACCCTGGGCATCCCTGGGAGTGTTGTCCAAACTCTCCTGAGCTCTGGCAGCCTCGGGGCTGTGCCCATTCCCTGGGGAACAAACCCATCTCCTGCCAGCACAAAGAACCCCAAAGCTCAGGGAGCCCAGAGCCACAGAGCAGGTTCCAGTGATCCAGGAGGGGAAGAGCCAGACTCCAGCCAGGAAGGGCATCCAGGAGCTGGGGACTCAGCTGAGTGCAAGGGAAGCAGTGCAATGGAAGGGGCAGGAGGGAGCTTGAAGGTGGTGGAACAGAAGACTCATTTCAGACTAATAAAGACATGGAATCATGGAATGTATAATCCTGGGATGTCCTGAGCTGGAAAGGACCCACAGGGATCATCCAGTCCAACCTGTCCCTGCACAGACACCCCAATAACCCCACCCTGGGCATCCCTGGCAGTGCTGTCCAAGCTCTCCCGGAGCTCTGGCAGCCTCGGGGCTGTGCCCATTCCCTGGGGAGCCTGGGCAGTGCCAGCACCC
>VZUI01087119.1:0-55795 GCA_013401135.1 Cettia cetti
GAAAGCATCCACGCCGCTCCCCCTGCGCGCCGCGCCCCGCCCCTCCGCGCGCCCGCCGGCCTCCAGCACCGCGGACAGCGGCCGCACTCCTGGGAGGTGATTTATTTAATTTATTTGGCCGGCTATGTGATTATTTATTTATTTATTTCACCGGCCTTCCCCAGGTTGGAGCCACCTCACAAATACACCTGAAAAGCAATTTTTTTTTTTAGCTGCTGTATGCAAACCATAGAAGTTAATATGCAGCAAGAGTTACAGTTATTCTGATATTTCATTTTCATGCATAATGGGCTTTTTTTTTTTCAAGATGGGTTCCAGCTGTATTAGCTAGACGTGCTATTTACTGCAAGCTAAATTTAACATTTCTCAGTTTGGCACGAAGTCTATTGCTGTGCACCACACACACACACACACACACTTTTTAGAAGAAAAGACAGTGCAACATTCCCGTGACCAAGACAATAAATTTTCTATCAAATAATCATTTTCTGGCATATTTTTATTAATTTATTTTTATTTAAAAGTGATGGGAAATATTCACATAGGAAAGGATACTGATCTTGCAATGAATTACCTTTCCCTTTTTTCTTTCTTTTTTTATTTCTATTTTTATTTTTAATATTAAATTGTTTTAATTCTCTTTTCCAGAAGGAGGGTGCCACAGCTTCAGGTATTCAGATGTCAATATGAGTATATATCCTGAACACATAGAAGCTGGTAATTTGAGGCCCTTTACTCATCACAAATTCATGATAGGTTTTGTTTCATTTGAGTCATTTCACCAGGAAATTCTGTACAAGCTTTTTTCTATACTTGTCTCATCTTCTCTCTCTCACCCACAAAGTGAGATGAGACTGAAAAAGAGAGCAAGCTTTAACAACCTGAGCATAAAGCCCCTATGGACTTATCTGGGTGGAATGGCAGAGTTGCTACAGCCCTTCCTCACTCTCTCCTCCCAGCCTGGTCTCTCCCAGAAGCCACGTTTTACGCTGCGTGGTAAAACCTACTGTTCAATTCTGTGAAAGAGGCAGGCAGCGTCACTGTGAGAATCAACAGATTAAGCTGTCAGGGGAAAGCTTGTATTAAGGTAGTCCTCACTGCATCCCGGACAATGAGATATACAGACACTTACTTTTAATAAATATTTCAGTGTATAACTGCCAGTCTTTAACAGAAGCGTAGATAAATTGTATTCTTTTTTTTTTTTTTACTGAGATCTAACACATCCCCTTATGTAGAACAAATGAGGTTAAAATGAAGCAATGATCTCAGTTTTAAGATTGTATTTTAATATGTTAAAATAAACAAAACCCCCCATATTTTCTAATATACAATATAGCTGCATAATGAACAAAAATACAAAAAGAATGTGGGTGATGTAAAGTATAAAAATGAAATAATGGTTGTTGATTTTCTAATGCATAGTTTTCCATTTCAGAATTGTGAGCATGATGTACAATACATGCACCTGTACATATGTGCATGTACTACTCCAACACATCAGAACACATAGGAAAAAAAAAGTCAAACTGCGTGGCCATATTCCACTGCTGGTGTGCCAGGGAAAGATAAAAGATTTCAACTGACATGAGTAAGTACAACAGGACAGCATGGGCAAGTCAATCAGCAAGGAAACAAATCAATCAGAATTCAGTAATAGCAAAAAATGTCAAAAAAAAAAAAGCCTTCTTCAGCTCTCTATTTTTTATAACAATCCTATGTTAATTGAAAAGATGCAAGTGGGCAAAGGAGAGAAAAGAAATCTAGGTGATAGTAATTTATGACCCTGTACTAAGAATAGACATACTCATTAACACTGTGCATGAGAAAATCAGACTACATTACTGGGAATCACATTCAATTCTTTTTTCTCAAGGGAAAAGAATCTATCAAGAGGTAAGTAAGGATTGTATTCTTAAAAACAGAAGATTATATTCTTAGATGCATTTTTCTGAATTCATGAAAGGAGCTCATATAAAAATGCATTAGTTCAGAATATGAACAAAGCTTCAATGGGGAGACTGTTAATAATAAGCATCCATCACTTTTGAAAGGAACATAGCAGTGCAATAATAATGAAAACAATGGCAGATGACAGAAGTCCAGATATCAAATAATAAGATGTCAGACTCCTGAAAAGCTTAATCTTGATTCCATAGAACTTCAAGAGAGGTTTGCTACTTACTGCAAAGAATCATGGCTATACTTGATTTAACAATTTAATATTGTCTAATGGATATTCTGAATGTAAGGTAGAAGTTGGTGAGGAAGTTAAAAAGAGCTGATATATGTGCTAATCAGAAGTAAAATTTATCAGGAATACATTTCCTCTGCAATTCATCCTGGCACAATCCTGGTTGAGCAGTGGCTGCAGTTCCACTAAATGTTCATATGTTTTATCAGTTGAATACAAAATGCAGAAAGAAACTTGGAAAAGACTGAAGAACTGAAAAATTTTTCCTTGTGCCCAGAAACATTTAGCCATCACTCCATATACATACCAAAAAAAGTTCAGGAATGGCTTGATGACATGGAGTACATGCTTCAGGAAAGTAACTTAGACAATATAAAACACTTGAGGAGATGGATGGAGTAAAAAACTGTTATTCAATGCTGATATTCATCACTTTCAGATTAGAAATAATGTTTATCTTCTGTTTTGCTGTTTTAATAATGTCATTGACCATGCAGTCATATGCTGAGCAGTGTAATGAATTCCTCAGCCTTGTAAAACGCACAGTTAAAACCAGACTCTTTTCTAAAAATCCTAGTTGAAAAAAGGTAAATTCTGGGAAGGCCCCTGGCAGGAGCTCAGACTAAATGGTTATAGTAGGCTTTCTGGAGTTTTATCCTTCAATCTTTGGGGTTTATATTCACAATTATTTTCTATATCTTCTTCATTATAAAAAATCTTAAATTGTGCAGAATTATTAGGATGCAAAAATGCTGTACCAATATATGAATCCTTTGATTCCACAGCTGATCAATAAATACTTCCCTTCAATAATAATTATTGTCTTTGGATTTTTGAAATCTGCAGAATTTTTTCAAATACCAGTAAGTGTAAATAAAGAAGAAATACAAATGAAGGTTCCAAATCTATTTTGAACTTTGTAGTCCCATATGTTCACTCTGGACCTCAAGAGTCATTTTAAAAATAAAAAGTATGTCCTGATCTTCATGCTCATTCTGCTTCCTGTTCTGATTAGCAAACACATGCTGTTCTCATTAACAGCGCACACACCCAGGGGGAACACATTCTAAGGAATAGCTTAGGCTACCTTCTATTACATGATTTTGGTGATGGAAAAAGCAACATCATGACCCTTCTGGCATAACTGATGCAAAATAATTGATAATAATTATACAGCTTCCACTTCCCTTTGCTGTGTACTAGCTGTGACAGTGCAATTTGTTACCATGTTAGCTAACTCTTATGACAAATTTATAGCAATTTGGGATTTACTTTTTTTATTTGAGCTACTTGTGTTCCTTCTATTTGTAGGAAATTTTATGTTTATTTTGCCAATAAAATCACTTAAGTATATATGCTGAATAAACTGTGTGTGTGGAAAATCTGCTATAGATTACTTCAATTTTTTTCTACTGTGATTATTGCAAATTACATTATTAAACCTCAGGAAAAAACATAAAAGGAACACTTTCAGATTAGACTATGCATGCTAAATCCTTGATTCTTGTCTGGCAATATCTTTCTTTTTCTTCGAGTGATATTAAAAACTTCCACTTTGTCTCAGACCCAAAGGAATATTTCTTATTCCTGTCCTATTTTTACCCCTGCCTACCTGCTGCTTCTCTTCTTTGCTGTGTCCTTTCCTGGCTGATTTCCATCTGGTTTTCCAATGCATTGCCATCAGAATCTCCTTTTCTCTACAGTTATTTTGATTTTACACTCATATTTTACTCCCCATTCCCTCTGTGGAGAACAGCTAATTCAAATGTGTTGGACTGTTGCTTTAGACTATAATAGCCAGCCTTGATCCTCTCTCTTTTCATCTACCACCTCTTCCATCTGTTCCACAAGGAATGCCAGCCTTGACTTCAGTGTTTTTATTCTCATGATGTTCTTATTCCTTTTTTTTATGTCAGAATCTATATTCGAAGTATCAACTCCACACCTATTTTTCAGGTCAGTTCTTAATCACTGAAATTCCTCTTCAGCCTTGCACCTTTTCTGTCACCTGTGAGAAATGTATTTCTCATTATTCAGAATGAAAAGCCCTTTGGAGATGATGAAGACATCAGATCTCATATACCAGTGGACTGTTCCCTGCTGAGGTATGGTACTTGTCAAATCCCCAGTACTTGTCAAATCACCTCTCACTTACCTGCAATCATAAACAACACACTAAAATGTTAAAAGGCAAATACAGGCTGACAAGAATGTTATAGTCTGCTCTCTATTGACACCTCTGGGGTACACTTTTAGTGTTAGTCTCTAATTTCTACTAACTTGTGACTTGGACCTTTTTTCTGTTAAAACTAGGTGGTTTTTCCCACAGCAATCACAGATTGCTGAAGGAAAAAACACCTAGTTTTAACAGAATCCCACATCTTCCAAATCCCAAGCAATAATGCTGAGAAGCAGGTCTGGAGCTACAAATTACAAACAGATTGAAGCCCAAGGCTAATACATGCCAGTGACAGTAAAACCTCTGTACATGCTTGGTTACATATTCTCTGCACTTAAATTTATGAGTATTGCAGGAAGTTGATTGTGTCATTGTAGTGAGTATGAAGAAGTAATATTTCAAACAAGGACATGGGACAAATACCAGCTCACTGGAAATGGACTGTGTAATGATCATTCTCAGCATGGAGAAGACATCTTCTCGGTTTAATGTTTCATTCATAATAAAAACTATTCATAACATATATACTTACTCCACTTACCTTAGAAACCTGGAGAAATAAGCTGACCTTTTTTAAATCTTAACTTGCTGCAAAGCTAATGAGCATCAGAGATTTGACTTCTTTTTGTATCCCAACAGGTAAAATTAGTTCTTGAACACTGAACTCTCATAGAGAATGGACGTTCTCACAGTGGTTTTCCATGCTAATCAACACCATAATTTGCTTTATGACTTTGCACAGGATTTAGGACAGTGTTCTCAAAAGCTTTGCAAAGATGCTTCCTGTCCCAGCAGAACTAACTGCTAAACTCCTTAATCCAGGGAAGACAGCTTCTTAAAGCATTCCACATTGCAGGAGTGAATCTCTCCTTGTCTGGAATAGCTTCTGTATGATCTTGTTCACATCTTTTGCACAAGGCTTTGAGGCCAAGAGCTTTTTGAACAAGCAGGAAAGCTGCAGCAACAACACCAGTGCTAATCCTGCTTTTGGGCTGTGGACCAAGGCAGTCAGGGCCAAAGCAGGGGAGGGGGAAAAGGGCAGTGTGTCACCTCCTTCCACCCCTTGGAGCTGGGGAGTTCCGTTCCAGGCTGCTCAGTGGAGCATGCACAATTTGGCCAGCTGTCAGTGTGGGGAGATGCATGATGGAAAGAGGCTACTTTGCTTCTCCTTCCACAGTAAAATTCACTGCAGTCACCAAGGGAGGAAATGTAAGCTCTGTTTTTCTTCTTCTGCAGGGGTGTTTCCCTTTTGATCCTTACAGCAGTATCAGAAGGCACACTGGCATCACGTTCCACTTACCCCAACACCACTGGTCACAGTCACCATGGCTGTACACCAAACTGGCAGTGCAACAGGTTTTAATGTGTCCACATATAACTGAGAATTAGGGCATCGATTCATTTATAAGCACATTGTTCTAAGCTGCATTTTTTATTATATTTTTTTTTTTAGTTTTGCTTTTAAAAGTGAAAAAGCTTCAAAAACCTTCTTTCAAAAAGAAAGATGTTCATGATAGGGATTTAGTTTAAAAATGGTTATGTTATTGCAATGTGTTTTATTTAGATAACTTTAATAGTTGTATAATTTTTTCAGGACTTCTGTCACTGGGAAAATAGAGTAAAATTCAAGTTATAGTAGTAAGAATTTAAACACCTATCAGTCAAATGGTCCCTATTTTGTTTTCCATTAAAAAAATCAATCACAAAAAAGTCATCAAGCAAATGTTAAAATGATTTATTTTGTGACACAAATAGGTAAAAGACAAATTGTTTCAGAAATTATACTGTGGAGTACAAGCACTTAGCAACATTAAAAATAAATTAAGTTGGAGGAATAGATAGAATTGCAGGAGACAAGATAATAATTCCTTTCTTCAGGAAATATCCAAAAAGGTAGACAGTTTTTGTTTTGTCCAATTACCCATTGCAGACGTTTTATGCTATACTTTTGAAAACGACATCAGAAGCAGGATGTAATATTAAAAGGATTTCTGTGATTTGAAACATCAGCTCTCCCATCCTTATCATTATGATCTTTCCACAACAGAAATTTCTCTTGGGTTCACCATTTAGCTGTTTGACATCCATAATTTTTATTCTAATTATTTTCTTGCATCAAGAAACAGCTTGTTCAAGTTAGCATGGAAATATATAGAGTTGTGCTCAACAGAAGTTTATTTTTAGTTCTGAAAAACTGCTTCAGTTGTTCAGTCCCAGAACTAGTTCACAGTACAGATATTTTTACTTTCACCTCTGCATTGGCATATCTTCCCAGAGATTAGTTGTGATAGTGTGGTAATGGCAAGCTTTTACAATAGGGAAAAAACCCCTAACCAGAAATATAAGACAAAACCAAACAATTCTTATGAGACATTTAATTCCATACTTTGGACTAGAAATGCATCTACTTCATAGCAAATATGCAGAAAATAACATTCTACTAACTCCACGACTGCTTTTAATATAGGGTTTAATAGACAAGCTTATAGTAGAAAAGTTTCTGCTTATAGAATTTGTGGCATTAAAGACAACCTAAACAATGCTTGCTTGTCTTTACTGAAACTTCATTGATGTTGCACTGTTATTTCATACATATTAACTGCTAGTCATTATTTCTGCCTGTGGAGTTGCCATTTAACCTGAGACTGACACAGCTCCTTCCTAATTATACTGTCCTTAATGAGACGTACACATGGAGGTGATGTGCGCACGTGGCTGGGTTCTGAACTATTCTAAATTTCTAGCTTCCTTTCACTACAGGGACACATAGCACAAGGGATGAAGGAATGCATGAGGGGCTCCAAAAGAAAGAGATGAGCAGGTGGGATCTCAAGGGCAGTTCAAAAATGGTTGATAACAACAAGAACCTAACCTTGAACTTGCAAATGTCACTGTCATAAGTCTAAACAAGCTACAAAGGAAAACGTGGGCAGAGAGATGATTTATGCCGCAGCTAGGAGTATGTTTGGACAATGACAGGGATGCATCCTCTCTCCCAAATCCTGCCTGTACCTGACCTGTCAGTACCAGCTGTAGCTACTGTGAAAATAGCATTAATGCCTTGCTATTAAATTAAGCAGATCTTCTGATTTGATCTAATGAATTCACTTTCTATAACTAAAACTATAAAAATGCCTTTGCTGATAGTATCTGACATAAATAGCAGCACAGAAAGGCATTTTCTGCAGGAGAACCCTCACCAACATTTGCCTTTATTCTGCTGGGCTCCCTGTGGTTTTAGTGGCACTAACAAAATAGGACCTTAATTTTAGAGGTTGGTCAGCTGTAACAAATAAACGTCAAAGGCAATGAGATGAACTTACACAAAACACACAAGGCCTTTAGAAAAAGCTAGGGAAACATAAAGAGATCAGAAACTTCTCTCCTCAAATGTGTATCCGGAATAATCCAGTTCTTACTGATGTTTTCATACTAGAATGGTAGCAATAGTTCAGATTTGCTTCACAGCAAGAAACATTCAGTTATTTGAGGCAGTTAAGAAAAACTGCAGATCACATCAGCACTCCAAGCACTACTGCTGAACAAGATAGCAGATTGCAATATTGCTTCTCTGCTTGCTTCTTGAAGCACTGCACATAAAATCTGTAGAGAAAATGTTATGCTTCAGAATGGAATTTTCTCCATTCATCATCTGATTATTTTATAATTTTATTAATTATAGCTCATCTCAATTCAGTGGCTCATTAGATGAACAGACAGTTTGGTGTTATTGACAAACCATTGTGTGATACATATGAATAATCAATTACAGTAATACGCCATGAAATGACAGTGAAGTTAAATGGATTGAAAATACCACACTTCATGGGTTCCTGCAATCATTTCCTTTTGAATGTCAATCATGAAAGACAACCCAGCAGTATGCAATCCATGGGTCAGACAGATGTGTGGCACACACTTTTAACTTCTTGTGTATGAACCAGTCCCTAGGTGATTCTATCTACACTGCTTTTGGATTATATCCTTTAAATGACAGATAGCATTGCCTGACAGGATCTTCCCACCTCAAGGATTTAGCTAACAAACCCCAGAAACATATCCATAATTTATTGTATCCCTTTTATTAATTCATTTACTAATAATTCTCTTAATATACCTATCAATTACTATTGATCATACTAGCACTGGTGAGCTAATAAAATACTGGATAACAACTAATCACACTTTTTCTTTAAAGGAAAATACTTATTGCACATTTTATGTGACAACACTTGCTTCGAATTTGTAATTGAAGGAGCTACTCCAGAATGTGACTTCAGTGTCCAGTAAAATCCTGGAAAAGATTATTTTGGGAAGTACTGAAAAACATCTGTAGGACAAGGCAGTCATCAGTCACAGCCAGAATGGCTTCATGACGGGGAAGTCTTGCTTGTAATGAAGGTGATCATCACCTAGGTGATGAAGGGAAACCAGTTGATGTTATCTTTTGGACTTCAACAAAAGTTTTGATACTGTCTCTCACAGGACCTGTCATCCAGCATTTAGCAGGATAAAGACATTGTGTGGTGGGTGAGCAACTGGCTCATGCATCAGGCACAAATATTTACAGTGAATGTGGTGACATCAGGCTGGCAACTTGTCATCAGTGGGGTTTTGCAGGGGTCTGCCCTAAGCTCAGTTCTCTTGAACATGGTAATTAACAACTTGGACACAGGATTTTAAGAAATACTAAGTTTGTTGAGGACACTAAACTGGGAGGAGCTGCTAACTCCCTTGAGGACAGAGAGGTCCTGCACAGAGATATTGAAAAATTAGAGAGATGGGTAATCACCAACTGTATGAAGTTGAACAAGGGCAAGTGCTGGATTCTGCACCTGGGATGGGACAATCCTGGTTGTGTGTGTAATGCTGTAGAAAGGGACTTGGGGGTCCTGCTCCATGGCAAGTAGAATATGAGTCATTGTGTCCTGGCAGCCAGGAGGGCAAAGCCTGTCCTCGGGGGCATCAGGGACAGCACTGCCAGCCGAGCAAGGAGGGGATTGTCCTGCTCTGCTCTGCCCTGAGGCAGCCTCATCTTGAGTGCTGGGGGAAGTTTGGGGTGACACAGTACCCCATTATTAGTGTCCAAAGGAGGGCCACGAGGATGGTGAAGGGCCTTGAGGGGGAAGCCATATGAAGGGTGGGTGAGGTCACTTGTTCTGTTCAGCCTGGAGAGGAGGAGACTGAAGGCAGATCTCATTGCAGTCTGCAACTTTCTCGTGAGGGGAAGAAGAGGGGCAGGCACTGATATCTTCTTTTTGGTGATCAGTGTTGGGACCCAAGGGAATGGCCTGAAGCGGAGTCAGGGAACATTAAGGTTGGATACCAAGAAAATTTTCTTTTCCCAGAGTGTGGTTGGGCACTGGAATATGCTTCCCAGGGAAGTGGTCGCAGCACCAAGACTGACAAAGTTTAAGAAGGGTTCGGTCAATGCTTTCAGGGCACATGGTGTGACTCTTGGGGTATCCTGTGTAGGGCCCAGAGTTGGACTTGATGATCTTTGTGGGTCCCTTCCAATGCAGAATATTCTATGATTATGTCATGATTTATTATCCCTTGGCCCACATAGCTCACTCTCTTCCATGGCAGGGGATGATTTATTTTACAGACAACTGGAAAAATATATGGTTTGATATGGATGCCCTTTGCAAATACTTGCCAAACAAAATAATATTAACAATGAAAGGGGAAAATACTGGTAATTTATTAAATCCTGACACACCATTTTCAAGAAGGTTGAGTCCTAGGAATGCCATTATATTAAATATAGATATTGATGCTTATGCATATTAAATTATAAATGGATAAATATATAATTTTAAAAGCTACAACTTCTTCCTTTGTTTCTCTGCAAAGAGTTCAGGGGAATTTGGATCCAAGTAAGGAACTACGAAGTTAGTTTAAGAATCTTTTTTAGATATCAGAAAGAAGTAATATTAAAGGAAAGAACAAATGCATGCATGCAGTGGATTTTCCTCTGACAATAAATCAGTGGAAAACCAATGCAGATGAGGGGGAAGATCAGGCACTTGAAATGAGTCAGATGACTTCCAGAAGTTTTAGGACTGGGAGAAGACAAATAGACATATTGCTATTTTATGCCACTGAATCTATGATTAATAGTGACTGAAATATATTTCATTACTACTTGTGTGCATTACAGTAGTGCCTTAAGGCATTGTACAACACATAGCAAGACGACATTTTTTGCCCTGGCCACATCCTATTTAAACAAAAGACCCTTGGCACAACAGAAAGTCACCTTGGTGCAGAGGAATGTAAGAAAATAGAGGAGATAATCTGCCAGATTTGCAGTGGAGACCTGGGGAAGGGACACCTGCCTCTGCTTACTGGGTATTGTGTTCAGCTACAGAGCGTCACTCACACACCTGGTTCAGACTTGGCCTGTGCACAAAGCCATGCCTCCAGCCAGGGCCTGTGTGCACTCAGCCAACAGCATCCTCCTACTGCTTGGTCAGAGAAGAAATAATTCTACTGATGGAATTCTTGCAGCAGGAACTGGCAGAAAGACCATAATAAAGAGAGCATGATGGCTGTGTGAAGATACGAGGTCAAAATGGACAAGACTACCTGGTCTATTTCATAAAGGTTTATTTCTTATTTTCATCTGAGAAATGAAAATTGTTGAAAGATTAAATGCTGTCCTATCTTTTAAACTGGAATCTCCTTTCAGACAAAATAATTTATTCCAATTGTCAAAGCTCATCAGACTCTCAGTGTGAGTCTTGCATAAATGGGTTTATTCCTGGCTGTTTCATTTGCTCACTCCATGAAATTTTTTTCTACCTATTTAATTTCATCAAAACTTTCTTCATAGACACTAGCAAACTTGCTGCAAGAGCACTGTGATGTAAAATACACTATCTCTTCCCTATGTTCCTCTGGGAAAAAAAAATATGGTAAACCACAATATATTTTAATAATTAGTATGCTTAGAAAAATATCCATTTTAAAATGCTGTTCCTGAAATAGGAAGAATATGGAGGCATATGACAAACAAAGCAATAAAGCCGTGCTTATAGGTAACATATAGTAAAGAACTGCCAGCTTGGATATGCACTTGCTGTTTAAAATCTCCCATGGTAAAATTTGTAACCTTCAGTATTCTACAGTAGTGGTGTAAAATCTTCCCATGAATTTGCAGTGCCTGGGAATATTATTACAGCACCAGCATTGTTATTTTTCTCAAGAAAGTGCTTCTCTGTTGCAAGAAAGCTCATCAAATGTTAAATGTGATGAACATGTTACTGCAATGACACAGGGCTTGAGAAACAGCTGTGTTTTCCTCTGGCTGGTTTGCTTTGAATGCAGCTTTGAATACAGGGCAGGTCTTGTGCAGGGAGGGGTCTTGTCCTTGTCCAGCCTTCTGTGGGGCAGCCAAAATGACTTCAGCTGTGGCATATCCTCCAAAATCTCCTTGGCTTAAAGACCACAGCAAGATAAGAGCTGTTAAGTTCAGAGAAAACAAACAGGGCCACAGTGATCCTCTCCTGCCATCATGAACATTTGGTTTTATTCATGTAAGAATTACATATTTAAGAAGCTTTCACCTTGGGGAAACAACTAGAAAATATGATAAATTACTAAATAAAGTCTAAAGTTAATTCCACAAAGTAGATGATATCTCATGGTGGATGCTGTATATCATTTGTATTTGCTTGAAAAAAAGATTGCTTCTGTTATAGTCTGGTCCTGAAGCACATCCAGAAGGGGAATGGAAGCAGGGCTGCCTCAGAAGCTGACATAATCAGACAAATATTTTAAAAAGCCTACAAAGATTTTACACCCTCCAGTAGGCTGAGGCTAAACAGGATTTGTCAGAAGCAGGAGCAGGTATCAAGACAGGCTTTGTCAAAAGCAGAAGCTGATGCTGGAGTGGTACTGGTCAGAAACATTACTCTTTACAGTCAGTTCCTGTCAGTATAATGCCTTTGAAATAGCCAGTCTCCAAATTAATGTTTTCCAGTGAGCTGGCCTCTGAGAGACAAAGAAACAAACAAATTTATCTGGAAGAATGAGCCTGCCAGAGACGCTGATAAATCTGCTATGACAATGTAAGGCTTATTAAACACTAAGAAACATTATTTCCCCAGCCTCTGGGTTAAATGCAAGCTTTGAGGTTAATAGAGGAAATCAACTACTTTTTTTTTTTTTTTTTTTGTATTCTGCTTTTCACAGGAAATTTATAAGCTTAACCCAAAAATATAATGCATGTAGTGAAATTTTGTCCAAATATTCTGAATATTTTGAGTTATAGGGACATAACTGAAATGGCATAACGCAATGTGCTGGTTTAGCATGGATGGTAAATAATGCACATAATGTTAAAATGAAAGAAAAAAGTAGGTCCCAGGTCTTCTCACATATTACCATTCAAGTGTTCTTGAACATCAGCACTGGCTTGCCTTCATGAGCTCTGATAGAGTCACACACACGATCTTTGCTCTGACTGCACAGAGATGAGAGGTAGGATATCTAAAGCGTATTGCCAAGGAAATAACTCAGGCTAGATAAAAGGAGTGCTTTGCAGAACAGAAAAGCTAAACACTACTATTGATTATGATGATGTATGCTACAGAAAAAGAAGGTGGAAGCACAGGGGCTGCCTACACACAGACTTTCCTCTCAGAAGCAGCCACAGAGATTTTCTTGCAGTTTATGCTGCTAGAGAAGGTTTCCCCTGAGCTGAAAGGTTTTTGCAGGGGGCAACGGTACAACAGCTTGACCTGCTATACTCAGGAGGGTTCCTTGGCCCAAAAACCTCTTGAGTTTGCATCTTCATGTAAAAAAAAAAAAAGGTTCCCACTGTGAATATTCATAGAAAGAAACAGGCTGACACAGATATATAAGAAAAACTCCACACTTCCCACTGCCACAGCCCAAAGAACTCATCAGGTGGAAAACAGTTATACAATGCCCTATCCTTCTTACTCCACAATCCTCATTTTTCTTCCTGTCAAAGCACATTATGTGGCCTAAGTAATTGCCTGATGGGACAAAAATCCTTAGTAACAAGATGTTACTCCATGTTCTCTTATTGGATGGTCTCTGTCACAGTAAACTATATTTTCACACAATAAGATGAAAAGCCATTAATTTTCTTATACTAAAAGACATGTGCTTAATGTACCTGCTGCCTCTGTGTGATAGGTAATGGTGCCAGGCAGCTTTGGATTTGTCTCAATACTCAAAAGATGAGTTGACTAACAAATGTCAAGGCCCTTCAAATACCTCCCCTGCTAGGAGGGAGTGAGTGGTCTCCAGAACCTGACAGGCACTGGCATGTTGAGAAAAGTAATCAGTGCCCCTCAGAATTAGGGCTGACCTGCATGGACCAGGAAGCCAAAATGACTTTTACAGTCTCATTCTTTTGAGTCTCACTAGTCTTCTTAGTCTCAATATTAATTCAAAAGGTTGTGATTTAATATCCACTGTTAGGGGTATTGACTTTAGACAGAATGGCTCATAAGGGGGATAGTCTTATGGCCTAGACTCAGGAAGAAACCTCGTTCATGCTCAGGTGGGCGAATCCAACTCATTCATTTACACGTGCGTTGGTTCAGGAAAAAAGCAAACTGGCATTTCTTTGTCACTCCCACCAAATGCTCCTGTCAGTACACAAAATAAAAAATGTCAGAAATCCTGTAGGTGATCAAGAGCTGTGGAGAGAATATTTTATGGTGCTATCTTTCACATCAGCCGTAGGAAGGATCTCTCTGTGCTAACTCACAGTGCGTCATCCAGCACACACCTACAGTTCACAGGCACGGGCTGACAAACACCCACATGAGCTAACTTTAAACCAACTGCTTGAGCACAACAGCCAAGGCAGCACAAAGCTTTGTGGGGGTGAACTCCAAGGATATTTTTTCTTGCCCTAGCCAGCAGGTAGGCTTCCCAAGCACAACTCACTGTCACCATGGTGATGTTCCCAGCCCTCCCCAAAACAGCCAGTTTAAGGCTAATTTGGATAAGCCTGCACTAGCTGCAGACATTTTAGTGACTGCAGCAGAAATATAATCATAGCAATGAAGGGCTTTCAGAAGGATTTCAAAATAGCCAGGTAATCTTTATTTTAAATGTCTGCCAACACCATTCCCACTGATGGAAGGAGGACAGGTACAGGGGGAGTACAGGGGTGGGCAACATTCTTGAGTAAGGCAAAATGCAAGGGAGTGCTGCAAGCAGCTCAGATTGCTTGTGACTGATTTGATACAATGGCACAGACAAAACCACAATGATGAGGAATTTATGTCCTCAAATTTTTCTTTATATTCCACTGTTTACTTAGATGTAGAGATTCATATAAAAAGAATTTTTTTCCTTATCTTTTGGGCAGCACAGATGAGCTTAATTTTCCCGTTTTTTTATTAATTCCTTATAGTAATATAAAAAAAAGGTAACTCATTTATATACAAAGCAAATTTCAAGACACAAATTAAACAGTTGACACAAATAAAACTATTATTCAATTTATCTGTATCTGAATTTCTTTCCACATTACCTTCTCTAATCCTGGAATTAGTACATTACCAAGTAACAGTGTCCTCTCATTCCCTTATCTGCTACGCACCTCATTTGTACTCCTTGCAGCACTACGATATCTCAATAGCCTGAAAAATCACTTGACACTGCATATATTCAGGTTGCACTCCCTTGGAAATGCTACCTATTTTATAAACACCCCCATTGCAATCCCCCAGTAACCATAAGGATAAGCTGCTTTAATTGAAGCAGAGACCATGCTCTGTATTATAACTTTATTATAATGTCTCTTAAGAGATTCCCTTAACAGCTACAACAGACTGCTTAAGTAAGGTGTTCTCTCTCTTCAGAATAAAATATTTTTAAATAAAGATTACTTGTATATGCATTTCCTTTCAAAGATTATACAGCCGGATCAATCACTGTGGTCATGCCCATTGACACTAACCCAGAAGGCAGTGTTGCTGCTTTCTCTTTAATAGATAATAGGGCAGCAAAGACATCTTCCTCTACCCTGTTAACAGGTCCAAATTAATCTGAAGACTTTGAGGAGTGAAAGCTGCTTGGCAGTGTTTCCAAGTGGTCAATCTTATGTATGCTGCACTTATAAAAATAAATTCCTTTCCTCAAAAGACCAACTGCTCACATACACCATTTCAGCTAGAATTAATGGAAGAAAAGAGGAGGTGCCATTACATAATGAAGAGCTGCTCCTAAAACTGGGTGTGAAACATGAGCTGTGTACTACAGAGAATTAATGCCTAGCAGCTGATACACTTTTCAAATTATATCCTTACTTATTGCCTACCTTAAATTTGTAGATGTGGTTGAGAAATGAATTAAATAATCCCCATGGAAATTCCTGATGCAGTATTTGAATGTGTTCTAAAATCCTGAAAAAAATGCAGGAAGATATCTAAAGGGTGATGATACTATTAAAGAACGGAATTAGCTTCTTGAATACTACTCCCCAATGCTTAAGAACCAAGAAAATACCAAGGTTTGTCTTAAGGGTAGAGCAAAAATTTGTAACTCTCCTACCAGTTAACAGCAGAACTTGAAGTAAATGTCAGCTGAAACACAGATGGGCTCTCCCACAAAACCAGATTTTGCTGTCATGTGGTTTGTTTAGACATCATGACTAGTTAACCAAGTTACTAAGCTGCACTTCATGAACCTCACCTTTGCTACTACTTGAATGTCTTCACTTCTATACTTTTAAATTTTAACTGCATGGACAATTTCTACAGGTGTACATTGATCTTATGCCCATTTATTTTTAATTTAATACTTCTTTTCTTTCATATTATAATTAGCAATTAGGATCCTATTTTGTGTCTACAGTTTTATATTTGCACCTTATTCTGGAAATCAGTCAACAATTTTACAACTAGAGGGTGCTGGTGGACCATAATGTGAGATGGTATGCAAAACTCTTGATGACCTTTAGTAGAAAGAAAAAAAATAAGAGAAATCAATTATTACTGCTCAGTAGGACAAGCTAATATATGCCAAGGTAATACAATACTGTAGTATTATCTAGTGTAAGTAAAAAGAAGATTAATACTTTATAGCTGACGCTTGGTTTCATTTTAAATTTAGTTTCAAATTTGTGTTAAACTTTGCTTCTGGCCTTAGTTTTTGTGCTGTAATGAACAAAAACCTTTATCTGAACAATATGCATTCCTTTTGCTTCCCTTTGTGTGAGTTGGAAAGCAATTACAGTGTATTATTGATTAAGTGCTTTATGATAAAACACAAAAGCCATCAAGTAAGCAGGAAAGCAAGGAGGAACAAAGATTAATTTAACAATAAAATCTATAATTGAGATTTTACAGATAGAATGTGGACATTAATTACAGATAAATCATTTAATAAGAGTTTTAACAAGAAAATTATATTCCAAAATTCATATAATTTCCAACACAAGGTAATTATTTTTTTGCCTTCCAGTACTGTAAGAAAAAATACAAGTATGAGAAAAATAATGTCTATAAATATACCATTCTGTATGTATAAAAGTTCCCCCTCCCACTCTTCCTCTTTTCCATTTATCCTTATTGCTTCTTAGACTCTCTCAAAATTCTGCAATTACCTTCAGATAACAGAAATATTAAAACTTTGAACTACACCTTAAAGATATCATTTCCCTCATCCCCTATTCAACAAAGCTCAATAACAACTGGAATTTGCCTTCCATTTCTTTGGATCAGAAAGAAATCCAAAGGACAAACTGTGGCCACTTGGTAGAGGGGCTGCCTGAAACCTCCACGAGACAGTGGCCAGGAAGCTGGCAGAGTGCACGTGACCATACTGTGAAGAGCAGATCTCTTCCACCAAACATGAGTCGCTGAAGGCAGCCTGTTGATCACAAAGTGGCAGTGATTTGAAAAAGCTCTGGGTATGCAGGTTCACCAGATGTCCAGTGAAGCCAGTGTGGCATGCCATTGCTCTACTTACATTCCCACTTTTGACCTTTTGGTTGTGCAGGATTGCTGTATGTGGACAACATTCTCGTTGTGGGCAACTCCCAAGTGATTCAACAGTCCACTTGTGCCCTGCATTAGCTCAACACATCTTGGACATGCCAGAAATATAGCACAACAAATGGGATTGCTTCTCTCCACACTGTGGAAGGTTTCATGTATTTAAACCAGTCCCTTCCTAGCCTATGAGGGGCCAACACTCCAGATTTCCTTTTATGAATTGCAAAATTAGCAAGAGGTGCCTTATTTTCATATTGTTAGTAGCTGTGGCGCCCCATCTCTACCAGCAGAGATGTGCATGGCACCCTTCATGGGCTGAGGCCATGTCCCTGTTCTCAGGAAACACACTCTACTCACATGCCTACCTACATGAAGCTTTCTTTTGGCCACCTTTCTTCTCATGACTCACCCTTATGAAGGGATGTCCCTGGCATCCACAGGAAACCACAGCTCCTGCCCTAAGCACACCAAGGAGCTCATGTTAAGGTAGTCTCCATGCCACAGAGTTTCCTCTGGAAAATGGAAAGCAACCTCCTATCAGAACTATTCCATGCATAGAACCTTATTCTCCAAAACATAGCAGCCAGATCAACGAGCTGGTGAGGGCAGCCATTAATTAACACATAGGCACACCAGGGCTCATGAGAGTCTCAGCTCCTTAGACCTTAGGACACATTTTCGCTCCTACTGGTGGCTGTGTGCTAGCTAGCACGCAAACAGAAAAGGTATAATTATTGGTGAAAATGGGATTTTTTTTTGTCTTGACAACTGGTTTGTTTAAAATGAAAGTTTTCAAGGGGATAAACAAAACAAATCAAGTAAGTGTCCAATACAACAAAAAAATTGTGACTTACATACTGCAGGCTTGCCAGATGCTACAGAAGCTGAGCCAGAGGATAAACTAATGTAAAAATGTATAAAAAACCTGATACTGAGCTGCATCTTGTGATGCCTCTCCAAAACTCCTGATAGCTTTAGTCTAGAAAGTGGCCCATTTGTTTTTTATGAACTGTATCCAGTTTGAGCCTAAAGAAACAGCAGATAAAATTTGCCCCAATGTTTCATTGCCAGCATATTCTAACACACTTAAGTGTGCCTGCTTCATGGACATAGATGTTGGGGTTTTTTTCCTAAATGAGCTGATTTTACAAAATTAGTAGTTCTCTGATCTTTATTTTTCCACCTAGACAAAATCTGCTTACTTGATGCTGCCTTCACTCACAAAGTCTAAATAATAATAATTACATCTTAGCTTTTTCTTCAACAGTGCCAGCTGAAATTATACAAGAACAAGATGTTTGGTGGGTGTTTCTTTTTCCTCTGGAAGTCAGCAGAAAAGCTGTTAAATACTACATATACTAGAATACTGATTTTAATAATACTCAACGTGCACATCAGTTTCATTGTCAGAAACACTTTAAATTTCTGTATGTTACTAATAACTGAAGAGCGTTATTCAGCTTTATAATGTAGTAGGCATCGTCCTTCAGATATATTCCTAAAGCAGGATGTATGCTGTACATGTATATACAAAGTTGGTCAGAGCACAGACATTGCACTGTCATGCTTTCATTCAAATTTCAGATGCCATATGTTCAGTACAATCGCACGGCATCAAGATGCAACATATTGCTTTGCAAATGCAAATAATTTCACACAGTGGCCTTCATGACTGGGAAGGGATAATGAAATGGGCTATATTATACACATATGAAAAAAATAAATAAAAGATTTATCATAAATATATGGACCAGTATATGACATTGAAGAACAAGAAGCAAAAAGGAAACAGTGCTCTTGCATAAAGATCGATTCTCTTTGCTGCTGATGGAATGACAGGCTTGGGAGGAGGAGGCTTCTTGTTGTTCTTGGCTTGAGATTTCCCGAGCCCATTGTTGACTTCAATGGGTTTCCCATAGCAGTCATAATTTGATAATTCAAAATCCCTTGGCAAGCTTCCAACGATGCTGAAATCATTGGATCTCAGATCAGATTTCGAAGTGCAAACTTTTTTGCATCTGGTCTCACCAACCTATGAAATAAAGAGTGAGGGAAATCATGATCGACTCACCACAACTCATTAGCAAACTTCATGCAGCTGCTAAAGAACACTGCAAACAAACATATAGGAAATTACTTGTTGATAGGGATACATTACATCAGACTAATTTGTGGAATGGTTATGTTATAAAGTACTTAAGGATGATCAGTCAATCACATCAACTAATCCAAACATTCATAATTTTGTAATTTTTCATGCACATATAATTTTTCATGCTCTGCAATCTGCTATAGTTAGACTCCTTCATTTTAAGATGTTAGAAAGGGGGAGAAAATTTTTGTGGGGAATATTTTTGGATATTGATTCTGTGCTTATGAACCTGCAGGTCTGATACTCTTCAATATTTGCATTTTTCTGAGCTCTGAAACCCTTAGAATTGGCCCTAAAATTCAATGTTTGATGCAATTAATTTCAGTTTGCTCTGGTTGCAAAGAGTTATCAGGTCAGGATCCTATACCTCATCCTAGGGTGACCAACTTGCACGGTGAGAAGCATTTTGTTTGTACGTGTGCAGCTTAGTGCCTCTCTAAAGACAGGTAACACAGATATAACGCTGTTCTCAGCACTGCAGAAATGTTTAACTGGGAAAGCTAAATCCAACAGAATTCCTGTGTTTCCTATAGCTCCCTTAGTGCCCCTAGGGGTGAAGCAATACTTTCTTTCTGTGGGGACAAAAGGTCCCTATATTCCCTTCCTTGGATTTTATAAAGTTTTTATTTCAGATTCAACACATCAACCCCACACTGTTCAGGGAGCTGAAGTAATTTAGAGACTACTTGCAAGGTGCTGTTCTTTGTGACTTGGGGAAACCTGTCCCAAACTTTCACTTCAATTGGACTACTGAGGAAAGCAGAGGAAAAAAACAGAAGAAAAAAGAATACAGTCTATGAATTTGTTCACATATATAACCTGAGCATTAGTTGAAAAAATACTAGTTTACATATCAGGCTATACCCATGGGCAACTGACATAAATGTAAGTTTCACTAAGGCTTCCTGGAGCCACTGGTTCACTTAAACTCAGTTATTTCAGTTATTCCAAAAGCTGCCTGTCCCTTCTACACGTTAGCCTGTCTCTCCTCCACAATGTCCTCAGGTATTTCACCTGAGCTCTCTCTACCTGTTTTTCTGCAGTTTTTGGTGGATAGTTTGGGACATTTGCATGGTCATATTTTGTAGCTACTAAAATAATAATAATAGTGTCATAAAACACAGTACCAGGTTTATGGATGAATGAAAAATATTCTGAAGAACATTATTAGCTTCTCTATAACAGTGACAGCTTATCCTGCATGGAAGGAACAGAGGCAGTCAGGAAGAGACTTAAACTTTGAGTGGGCTTTTTACTCCCATTATTGACAAAGCTGATTCTAGCGCAAGGTGGAAAAGTAGCATGGTACTATTCCTCCTGAAAAAAGTGGATACACTTTCCCAGATTTTCCAGGGTTCTATTTTTCATGAAAGTGGTACATTTTGAAATTGAGGTGCAGGTTTGTCCTGGTTCCAGCCAGGAGAGGGTTAACTTTTACAGCAGCCAGGAGGTGGCATGGCCAGGGCACACAGATTGTTCTATATCACCTTCTGTCACTGCCAGGGCTGGGGAAAGGGATTCTCTTCTGGCCCAAAGACGTTCCTTCTGGTCAACAAAATGTGCAGAGGGAACTGTCTGGTATTGTCTATTATCAGAGGATTTTTCTGTGTGAATAATTTATTTTCTTACACCTATTGTTATTAATATTATTGCTGTTAACTGCTCATTTTCTTATTTCATTGCCATTTTCAATAAATTTGTTATCTAAACCCATGATCTTTACCTTTTGTGCCTCCACTTGGAGCAAGGAGGTGGAGCGGTGTGTGGTTTTAGTGGGAGTACTAAATTGGGTAATATTGTTCCTAAACCACCACAAAATCAAGATTCCAGGTTATAAAAAAGAAAAACAAGATAGATGTTCCCTGATGGTAGGACAAAACTATACATACAAATTTCTTGCAACTGTCTTCCAGTCCTCAAAGACCTGACAGCCTAGGACAGTGCTCATTACTGGAGTAGCAGGGGCAAACTGTCTAGTAAGGTAGTGACTAAGACATAGATAAACATGATTATATGGCCTGGGTGAGAGGATGCTATTATTCACTGATCTGAGACATTTCTTCTAATCAGATCATACCCAATGACATAGGTAATAAAGATATTAAGCAGACCGTTGTGCAATGAAAAATGAACTTGCAGGACTGGAGTGTGTGTTAACTGAAGAGTCACCGGAATATTAGATTTTTTCTGTGGTCAAACTTAGCAAGATTTAGTAAGGCCACTACAAGAAATAGCATCCTGTATGAAATTACAGGCCTCCTTTTGGATTTGAAAACTTATAGTCCATTCCTCATACTACCAGCAATATCTTGTAAAATTCACTGACACTAATTGTAGCCTAAGTTCTCTCGTTTATAGCATAGAATATTCCTGATCCAACTGCAGTATCTAGAGTGCTCCCCTAAAGGCTGTTACAAGTCTGTTCCCATTCCCATTCAGAACTGAGAGTGGATTCTAGGTCATCTCTGCCTTATAAGCAGAGAACTGTTCACAGCATGTTCACACAGAGCTCTGCTTAGTTCAGTGTCAGCTGGAGTACTGATTTATCAGGGTGACACTATTTTCCTTGTATGAGCAACCTGGCCCAAATTTTTCTTTAATAAGCATATGTTACTTTTGAAAATAATTACATCTATGTCCTTGGCTTTACAAATCTGACATTCTTCTATTTACTACACTCAGCTGCTGTCTAAACATATTTTTAAATTTTTTCTCATATATATCTTCAACTCTCCAATGTTTCTGTTTTAATCTAAATTCACTCCAGTTGACCTACATCTTTCCCTAAACAATGTGAGGTAATATAAAATATACATTATTACCTGCTTTTTATTTATTTTGTCTTGGTTTGTGCTAGAAGCCTAACAATAATCCTAACAATGCCTCCACTCCTCCTCACTTTCCATATTTACTGCCTAGAAAACTTACCAAAGGCTACAGGAACCTTTTCTGTACAAAAAAATCTTAGGACTTGATTTTAGAGTACTACACTGAAGACGTGTAAAGAAAAGTAAAATGTTAAATGTTATATTCTTTTCACTTCATCCTGGCACAGAAAATATTTGATATAATTTGCCTTATCCTGCCCCAGCATCATGACCTGTGGGCCAAACCCAACCCACAGGATACTTCCACCAGATCTATGGCTTTTCCCCAGCAGCAGATGGCGAGCAGCTGTTTGGGAAGGGAAGGCTTCTGGGAAAGTGTAGGGACACCCTGAATTCCCAAGGGAGCTGGGCAGCCACTTCTTGTCCCTCTGGCACAGATTTAGGGAGGCCAAAGAGAGCACAGGAAGGTGACAGCTCTTAAGGCTTGGCCTGAAATACAGACCTAGTTCCCTGATTCTTTCAGGACTGCACCACCTTGTCTAGGTTTGGTAGGATGGACAGAACACCTGTCTTTTGATGAACAGCTCAGAAGTACCTAAAAATGCCTCCTAGAATCCATAAGGCCCCTTGTCATGACCCTTTCTCACCTTCTAAAAAATTCAGGCTGACTGATGCTGGCTGCCAAGCTCAGCACCTGCTGCTGCTCCAGAGCTGCAGCACATGTGCCTCTGCAGAACGCCTTTGGTTGCAGAATCAGAGGAATAATGTGAGAAGAAAATGGGGAAAGAGATGAAAGAGTAAGTGCTGTCTATGCATGCAGGCTGGCAGGGAGGAGCAACTAACTCCCCAACTCTGCCTCTGCTGCTTCTGATGCTCCTCCTCACTTTCCACATTAGTTAGCCCAAACTAGTTACACTAGATTTTCCTTTAAAAACATCCAGGATGGAGATTTTTTCTATGACCTTTTTCCTAAGAAACATATGCACCTTATTTCTAATCTAAATTTATTTGGCTTCATTATTCAGACACGAGGCATGACTATAGTTAGTCTGATTAACTGCTGGTACATAGATTTGGTAACAAATCTAACATCAATTTTGCATAATTCAGATGATGTAACCAGGTTGATATACGAAGCCAAGAAAAATGTTCTCAAAGAGTTCTTTACTTTTTCATCATTGCCTCTGTCAACCTAATTGAAAATACTCAAAAAAGTTTTATTCCATTTGACTAAATCAAAAAACAACTTTAATTTCACTGACCCATTTATTAGTTAACATGGGCTGAATTATGAGTAATATTAAAGATAATTAATACTTACAAACAATAATTATTAGTCAGTGCCCTGTAAGCTATGCAATATTCTCCACTGATTGATGTCAGGCTTATAATTATTCATGTTATACCACTTAGTTTTAAAAGTGCTGGCACAAAGCTAGCTTCTTGCTGTATTTTAAAACCTTCCCAGATTTAAAGGATTTCTTAAAAAATCAACATTAATGTTCAACAGCCCTCACAGGCCAGCTCCGTAAAAAAATTCTAGATGCAACTTAAGCTGATATCTTGATTGTAAAATGCCTAACTTTAATAGTTACTGTTTAACATTCTCATCAGCTACTGTGAATGAGAGCTATTTCATCCACAGATTGAATATATCTCACTTTTCCCCAGACATAAAGCAGGATATTTGTTCAACACTTTTCTCTTTTCAGTTAATTCTTGATACTGGCAGCACTTCTATCTAGTATAGTACCATTATTTTTTTACAAGGTTTTGTATTCTTGCTCTATATGTGAAGTAACTTCCTATTGCCCTCAGTTATGCTAAACATATATCTCTTTTCTCATTTACACAATTATTTTATTAAGTTCACCTTATTTTAATTGCTACCTCCTCCCATTTTCCAGTGAGAAGAAAAGAGAAATGCTTGAAGTGAGTTAGTTTTAAATCATTGGGAAGTTCATTTTCAGTTGTGCTGTTTGTTCGGTTTTGGGGTTTTTCTTAAATTAGTATAGCTCTACTTCTGGTTTGAACATTATTAGCTCACCAGCACCATTCACACTTTTTGTTTAAATTTTTCCATCCAGATTAGACAGTTCTCAAATTTGTGAAATCTGACCTTTCACAGCACCAAAAATACCAGGGACTTGATTCAATTTGTTTTGTGCAAATAGAATATAGATCCTTCTGAATTGACTCTTCATCCAGTGACGAAGTCCTCTTTATCCATCAGGATGAAGTGTAATATAAATGCCATCATTTTTGAGAGCAGTAACCTATTGTCCATATCTCCTAGAAAGGCTTCAAACATGCTTCCCCACTGTAAAGCTGTGCTCCCTGCCCTACACAACACATCCTCCTGGCCACAAAACCACCTCTGCTGCTGTGCCCCCAACCTCCTGTTGGCATGCAGATCTGTCCCCAGTGCTGCCAGTTCTGTAAGGGGCTTCCACGGAGGAGTTTTTTAACAAGTTCCGTTATTCACCTCTCTTGCACTTGTTTTGTGCTCTTCTCTTGCTATAATGATAGACGTAGATCATCAATAAAGTAATGATTGTTTACCATTAGTCTGTATTCACACTGAGTATATTTTCTGGTGCAGCTCAGCAGGAATATGCTCCCACATTCCAAATATTCTTCACAAAGTACAGGCAAAAATATATTAATACATAAAATATCACAGTATTACAGCGCAACTGAGGTTGGCAGGGACCTCAGGAGATAATCTAGTCCAACCCCCTGCTCAAAGGCAGACTGCTTGGGGCCTTTTTACAGTCATGTTTTGAATTATCTCCAAGGATGAATACGGGAGTCACTGGAGCAGAAAGTACCTACTCTGTACCTGAAATGCTGTCAGGAACTATTAAAATAGGCTGCAGCCTGTGGTTTTGTGTACAAGGTAAAATGTAAGCTGGGTTTTTGGTGGTTCTACAATAAAAAATTGAGTTTGGAGTGCCACTTGAGGGGAAAAAACCTGGGAAGACTAGGTCACCACAGGTCACCACCAGTGGTCAAGTACATTATAACTCAGTAGAGATGAACATAACCCATCTCAGGTTTCAGAGCCTACATGCGGCTCTGACAAGATAAAGCAAGCAATAGCACCACTTCTTTTAAAAAATTACTGGAATTACAGCTATTACCACCACTTGCATAGTGCTATTCATCATCTGCCAGAACCATTCTTTTAGCAAATGTTCTCTCCAGTCGTTAGCACATTATCTGTGGGGGACAGCTTCTAAAATGGGCTTGTTGAAAATGTGACTTTTAAAATCAAGGGGTGTTGTTACAGTTAACAGTGCAATCTCTCACTGTAATCACGTCAGCAATGAAAGAAAAAAATTATTAATCTTAAAAACATTTCCCTTTTTGCTTGTTTTTCTCACTGTATGATGTTTCATTGCTAGGAAACACATGCAAACTCCTGCTGAGGATTCCCAATAAAAAGCCAGTGCAAGCAGTTATCACCACATTGCATAATTTTCTCCTCTGCTTAGAACAGCATCTACTTGCAGCCGCTATGAGCTAAGGGAGCCAAGCTGTATTTTCTCATGGCTTTTTGCCTGTAAGTGCATAGCCACTGCTTCTCCTAGAAAAAACACATCAGAAGTGCTTATTTTCTCTTTTTTTCCCTACAGATCCAGGGTGATCTTGACAGACAGACCACTTGACTTTAATCAGACAGTCATATTGATAAACCTCTGAGTTTAAAATGGCACTGACATTTCAAGGGATTTTGTTGGAGGGAGCATGACTCATAAAGTTTGGACTTGAGGGGTTGGTGTACGCTAGCAACATGCAGCTTTTACATCAGCCAGTTCCCAGGATCTGGTGAAGTAGCTATACATCCATGGAAGCCTTTCTCCATCTTTAGGTGACTAGCAAATTGTGAATACTCTTTTCACCCTGCCATCTTCACTGCCACTGTTGGTAATTATTGGTCATAACCACTGACTATTGACACAGAGACAAAAGTGCTTTCTGCTGAAAACTTTCAGTGAACCCTTGCAGGTTTTGTTACAGGGGATCTCTTCTCCTTGCCTGCAATTACGAATTACATAAAGCTTTTAATATTTAGGATACACTGAAAAGCTTATCCCTTTACTCCATAAAAATGGAACAATAGCTTCTTGTATTTTCAGGGATTATCACAAGGTTTTGTTATGGTTGTTTTTTACTAAAATGAAATATGCTACGTCTCCAAACCAGATGTCATTTTAACTTTCACAAATGGACCAAGCACATGAAAACAAAGTTGTTCCACAAGGACTGGAACCAGGGATGCCTGATCACCCCACTTGCCTCCCTCTGATCCTCCTCACACCAAGGATCTCAACACAGCATCTCCCCTGTACCTTACATGCAGGCCCTTTCCCCAAATCTGCAGACATCACTGCTGCAACACTGCAAAAGAAGCAAGTGCACAACTTGCTGCTCAGGGAACACAAACTGCCACTGCATCAGGATAAGGGCAATTTTAAAGTGGGATAAAGCAACCTCTCTTTTTAAATTTGATTTCCCTTCTAATAACTTACAGATATGTATCAGCATCATTCAGTTAATATTTCATAATATTTAGAGCTTAATTTAGACAGGAGAAATACTTATAAATGGAATTACTTCTCCACTTGGAGTTTTCTGCTTCCATGTCTTTTCTGTTGGCTTTATCTCCAAGTGCCATCTGGTCTATCCACTGTTTCAAACCTAGCTATGCTGACATTTCCAGTTACACCCTCAGTCACTTTTGCCTGAATATGACCCCCTATGTGGAAAAAGAACATCCTTAAATATTTCTATAGGACATATACTTTTTTTAGGGGTGCAGTTATAAGTCATCCTTTTCTTCTAAAGTGAAAAGTCATCCTTTTCTCCCTAAGTTTCACTGGGCCACCTAAGCCTTTCCAGACACTTAGCAAAGTATTTGCTCTTGCCTCCCACACAATCCTACATGACCCTGATGAGAAACAGCTCCTGAAATTCTGGGACAGCACTTTGGCCTCTTTTTGTTTCATATTCCTTATGCCTTTTGAACATACAGTTTTTTTCCATTACCTGCTTCTCTAATGTTTCTCTCCCTTGCATATTTTCCATATGACAAATGCATTCCCTGCTTGATCATTACTAGGTCTGTATGGGAGCAATCCAAATCTTGTGGGGCAGGCCTGGTTTTGGATTAGAAGTCAGAGCTACCAAAAGATTTACACCTGTTCTGATTTAGGACTTTAGTATAGGCTTTTCCAGGGCCAAGAACTTTCAAAGTACTCCTACGCAGTAACAGGTTCAGAGAGGGAGTTTTCAGCTAGGCAGATTTATTGCTTTCAAATATATAAAATCTAGCATCACTGTCCTATCACATCCTGATGTCAAATGATTCATTTGCCTTGGACCTTTTTCTATCTCAGCCTGGTCATTTTCCCAGAAATTACCAGCCCAGGATACATTTCCTCTGGTAGGTTATGTTTTAAAGCAGGTGGATTAATTCAAGTTGGATCATTAGCCATGATCCACTGAGCCACATGACCAACTTCTACAGGAAGGAATATCTATTTCTTTGGCAAATAATTTTTTTGTAAATCACTGTATAAAGATCACCAGAAACTACCAGAATATCAAAGATCTCTCATTAACAAACTGGGAAGATCCTGAAAAGTGCAGGTCAAACATGAGAAGCTGAGGCTGACATTTCAAGATCAAAAGGGAGGGAAGATGCTACAAGAAGAGGGTAGACTCAATTCTGAATTCTAAAAACCTTCAGTCTACTGCAAGACACCATTCATGGGGAACATTGGTGAACTTCTGTGGATAATGATTCCCCTTCTAAGTCTTAAAATACACTGCATACCAGTGCCTCCTTAAAAAAAAAATAAATTAAAAGATAAAAGCACAGCACAGATGATAATAGATAATTTTGTTTTCCACATGGATATGACAATACCATGTATTGTCATGCATTTACCTTAGAGGGTATTCATACCAAGGAGAATCAGAGGGGGTTTATTTTGCATTTTTTTATTTAATTGCAATTAATGGCAATTTAATAATTGATTTTGTTCACACTACTGAAAAACTGTAATTTTTTGTTAGAATCATAATTTATCAAACTGAACACTTAACACTTTTTAAGTACTAGAATTAGGAAAAATATATTATATGCTGCTCTCCTGGATTTTTGCAAGTATTTTGTCAGAAGAAACAGCTGAATTTGGGACCTGCAGACTGCTGAACACAAAATTCACACATTCACTTCCGGGAAAGCAAAACCACAGCAATGACATTTTCTTTCTACTCTGTTCTAGTGTTGCTTGGGCTTGGGGAATTACTCATGACACAAGTCAAAGCAGTCATGGGGTTATACTCTAAGCTGAAACTTGTTGCCTACCAAGACATTTCTTGAAGATTCTTCTACCAGATGAAAATTATGGTAGCTAAGTGCACTGTTCTGCAATATCTGCAGCTCTTCTGGACTGGAGGCAATTAGTTATGGGGCAGCTTGATAATAAGACAGGATTTCAGCCATTCTTGCATAAACTATTCCTTCCTTAAAGAAATGTTGAAGTCACAGTGGACCAATATTATCACTTGGATCTAGCCTAATAGCTTTCTTTTATACAAGAGAATTGCTGAGTCATTGAAAAGGACAAGCCAAATTCATATTAGACATGTTGTAGAACAACGTATTTTCTTCTGCAGAATAAATGTCAAGTAAATATTACTTAGGACTGAAGGCAGTTGGACTGGGATGTCTGATAACTCTTGGAACACAAACAGGGACTTCTAAAATATCAGGAATTCAGCAACGTGATGGAAAACTTTGGCCTGAGTGAAGATGTACATGTCATCTTTAACCATATAGTGAAATCTGACTGATTTACACATAAATTCCATCTGGCAACATCAGAAAAGCAGGAAGTGTTTGATACAAACAGACTGGTCTTTTGTATACAAATGCCACAACTTCTGGATTCCTGGCTTCATAGGCATGCAATGCAGTGCAGCTGTGGCCATGCCAGGAAAAGCATCAAACCGGGTGTTATTTGAGTATGCTCCCAGCAAATACTGTCTGAGAGTTCCCTCCTCTGAATAGTTACAGTTTGACAGCTGCTATTTATTATGAGAAAAATAGCAACTGTAAAGCTGCTTGCTACTTTATTTACCTGAAGCTAAGCAGCAACCATGGTGCTATGATACTAAAAGACAAATTTTTCACTTAGAATTTCTGACCCCAAATCACTAGGGACCAATTGGTCAGATTGCTAGCCATTAGTTACCAGCATGTTTTAGTGTCTTGGCCCCTTCCAGGATTAAGCACTATTCAAAATCATTACAAACAGTATATTCCTGGAATTAGGTTAATAGAGAAGAATGCTGATCTTGCATACAAAGCTTTGCAGCTCCTACCTGTAAAGTGCTGATGTGAACAGGAGTCCCTGTGCCATTCACAGTGTTCTTCTTGGCAGCATTTCCACCCTTCCCTTCTGCTTGCTCTGCCTTGGCAATCTTTGCTTTTTCGGCTTCAATTCTCTTTGGATTGTTTAGCATTACCTGAACCACAGCATATTCCACCAGGGATGCAAACCCAAAGAGAAGGCAAACTATCAGCCAGACATCTAAGGCCTTCACATAAGACACTTTGGGAAGTTCAGCAGCAAGAGTGGTACATTCAGATGCCAAGCTGAGCACTGAGAAAATACCTACAAAAAGAGAAAACAATATATTGAATAAGAAAACTTCCCTTTGATGACACTGGCTGTGCTCTTCCTCTGAAACAGACAATAGTGAATGATGTTTTGCAACAGTGAATGGGACTTCACAATGTGGTCAATGCAGCAGATATACAAAATGCATATGCCTTCAGCTAATGAACAAGTTAAACACTCAGATAGGATAGTGCAGTTAATGATGAATTATCAACAATGATTATGTTCATATTATAAACAGAGAAACGAATCAGTGAGGTTAAACTAGTTGCTATGGTTTCCCTGTCCCATCATACATCACACAGTTGGAAATGGCCTTTCCAAAGATATATCTTACAATGTGCATCTAATTCTGGGAAGGTGGAAGAGAAATATAGGACACATTAACCAAAAGACTCCAAGTCCTTTAAATTAGACTAGCATTGCCCCAGAAGTCTAAACTGTGCTACAGCAGCAGCAATTCTCTGAATGACCTGTTCGCAAGTGTGATATTCACATCTTAGGTGAAAGGGAATTTTCTGCTCATGAGCAAAGCTGTACGAGCAAATCAAAAAGCCTTTGTTCCCAATTCACTGAGAAGATGAAAACGTGGAGGTGACTGAGGGTCTAAAATCACTCCCTATTTGAGCTTCCAGGATCTAGAGGAAGCTTTCTAGATAAAGGGCATTTCATGAAGCCCTTATCATGAAAAAAGCCCACACCTGAAAAGGCTGTTAAAAGGTCACACTCATCATGGATTTCACCAGGCATTTCCCCTAATAGGCTTCCAAATATCACCATCAACACACAATTCACATCACAAGAGACAAAATACAAGCTTGACCCCAAAGAAAGATTTCTCACATGCTCCCGTGAAAATAGTAGCATGAACAGCTACATTTGGAAAAAGCCAACTTTAGAAATGGCTTTAATGTGGGGAAAACTTAGTTCAGTCTCCAAGTTCAGAATGTCCCATTTTGGTTTTGTGAATACTAGTGATAAAAATCTTTATTTATGAGTGGGAGACTTAATGAAATAGAATTGATGTCTATAAAAAATGTCGGCCAAAAGGAGATATTCAGTTAGTCTCAACTATGTTTCTTATACTGCGTAAAATTTCTTTTCATTCATAGAGAGATGATTTCCTTCAGATCCATTTTAAGTAACTGAAGATGTGGAAAAGTAAATTAAAAGGAAACTATCTCTACTCATCTATGAAAATATTCATTTTTACTTGATCACAAACAACACATTCTTTAGATACTGTTCCCATTTGGACTTCAATAAGATTTACATGATACTTTATTTAGCATAAATCTCAAATGGACAATCTGAGATTCTAGGCTCTTAGAACACTGAAGCATAAAGAAATGTTTACAGTCATGTGATTTTAAACCACAAAATTTTATGATGTTTTATTTAGAAATGAGTAGTATCAATGTACCACTGCAAAGCTGGATTTTTTGTCCACGGGGATAATAAAGAATGACCAGATGTGTTATCTTAGAACAGATTGATATAGCAAATACTAAACAGAATCCTCAGTGTATACCCAGGCTTACTTGCCATCTACTCTATGTGAAGCATTCACATACAAACACTCACAAACGGATAAAAAGTGAGCATGGAATGCGTCTCTTCAAAAAAGAAATATTTTCACTTACCAACACCTGCAGACTGCGGACGAACACTAATTACGGATCTCAAGGAATTGTACTAACAAGCAAAAAAATGGCCATACTACCTCTTAATATATCTAGGACACATTTGCCTGTGTCCAGCATGCTGTTCATTCTCTAACAGTGTACTGTACCAAGTACCATGCATGGCTATGTTTGACTGCTGAAGGGCAGCCTCTATCTTCTTAATAACAAAATTAGCCAATAGCATGGACTGGCTCAATGTCTTGGATATAGTATTTTTTTTCCTACTGACTTTAAAGTGTTTACTATCTTAATATGTGATAATTATTATCATTCTTGGTGCTAAAAACATTTGTAAACCCACTTTTTAGACCTTAAAATACTATACCTTACAATATTGGATTGAATTCTACAGAAATAACTTATAAACTGTAGCTGAAAAGATTTTGTGATGTTTTTATTAACATGTTCATTAGAGCAACTGAGGTCATGGTTACCGGCAGCTAATTAATTTTCTTTTATATGGATTCCTACAATGAAAGGTTCACTCTCAGAGTCTAAGAAACTTCCAGGTTTTCAAGGTAACAATAATGTGAGACAGAAGCACAGAAATATTTTATTCAGCAACCCTTTGATGCCTGATGAACTTTGGCATGGTCTCAGAGACCCTAGTACCAGAGTTGTAAGTTGCACTTCTGGCAGCAGCTGCACTAGGCACCTACTTATCACAATCCAAGGCATAAGGCTCAAATGTGAGTGAGGAGCACAAATAAATAAACTGAAAGATCTGAAGTAGTTTCTTATCTAATAAGATCTGTAATGAGCCATTGGTACACTTTCTTGGGACTAGATGTCATTTACTTCACACACAAATGTTAATCTTTTTATATTTCAAGGTCAAGGATCTCAAGGATGTCACTAGAAGAATTAGTTTCTTACTCTCCTGAAACTGGAGAAAGATAAATCTTATCCCAGCGACAGTGTTAATAACTGTCACACTAAATACTGATTCAACTAAGGAGGTGTCAGATTTAGAGGTTTCTTGCTTTTCTGGGGATTAAGGAATTGTCACATAGCCTGACCAATGGCTAGCATCTTGGAAAATTCATTATTTCAGAAATGTTAATACATGAAAGAAGCCAATAAACACTTACAATGAATGAGATAAATAAACAATAAATAAGCATGCATATTTAGTTACACAGATATCCATGTTACTTAAATCTATGTTAAGAATCTTATAAATCTAACTTAAATAAACCCATCTGGTTCACTATTTGAAGCATGGGATTATAAATCTGGAAGTACAGCTTGGTTTTGATTCTAGTTTTCCAGTTCCTTTTTAATTCCTTTTAATTTAGCACACGTTACATTTTCCCCACTCTTTTTTTTTTCTTCAAATGTTCTCTTAAAGCTCCGCCTTATGTAATACAACCTTACAACTTTTCAAGGTAAAAGATTATATTTGTTACTTGCTATGAAACTAATACAGATTGAGACTCCTTACTGAGTAATTATTTTAAAGATCAAAAGGAAAAAAAAAAAGACAAAAAGGCTTCACTGGAGTCATATCCTGTGGGAGCTTGGTGGTTCCAGTGTGGGCAAGAGATTTCTGAGCACGGCAGGCAGCTGGAGGGATTCTGCAACTGCACCACTGGGGTATTGGAAACAGGTGCAGTAAATCTCCTGAGACATGGCAAAGATTTGGAAAGTGTGGTCTTGGATAAGACAGAGTGCTAGGGAAAATGGGAGCCTTGGGAGGCCAGAACATGGGAAATGGAATCCACATAAGAGAAGTGTCAGGATGCAAGAGCCTGGCTCTGCATGTCACTGAGCTCTCAGGGTTAGCAAGTTTGGCCATGCCAGAGCTATAGTCCTGTGTACAACCCAATTAGTCAGGATAATACTGTTACTATGAAGTCTGTGTCCTTTATTATTTCATAATAAATGAAGGGCCTGCCTACTGTGTTCTACTGTACAGCATGGCTGCATGAGCTTGAAAAACTGTTAAGAAGTGAGTTTCTAATGAAAAAAAGCCACTCAGATAACAGAAATGCTAACACTTTTCCAAACATAGTTTCTATTATCTTCAGAAAGACTTCTTGAATAGGTAGCTATTTAGAGCCTTACTTATCATCCTGCTTTCTTACTCATCATTCAAATGTTGAAATTCCTGTAAACTGCATATTGCCAGTGTTTGCAGCATCACCCAGGCATAGTCGGATCAGATTTGTCCAGGCTGAGAAGAGCAGAGACAGTGTGCTTGTCACCCAAATGCTGGAACTACTATCAAGGGAAGTCTTAATGCCAAGGTGGACTTTACAGGACTTGGAATGAGCAGATCTCGGTGAAAATGATAAGCAGATAATGGAAGTGAAGTTGCTTTCAGGGTCCAGTGTCATGTAGCCAAAGCAACTGAGAATGGCTCAATGGTGTTACAGTGGATTGTGACAGTATGTGAAAATGCAGGTTACCCAGTGGGACTCTTGCAGCACTTGCATCAGGATTGATCCAAAATGACAGCCAGGATAGAACAACAATTAGCAGTGTAGGAGCATAAACACCCATCATGTAAAATCCAACTTGTCTTCTTAAAGTGAAGATTACTTCTACACAAGTGTAATAACCTTTAAAGAAATAAATACATTAATGTTTAATGTGCTTTGCAGGTGAACCTCTGATCCATATCTTCCAGGTCTTTTTCTGCTTAAGAAAAAAAGTTCAATGCTTTTATTTTCCTTATAAAGGTAAAGAGTTTAATTTGAAAAAAAAAATTCACAAGGCAGATCTACTTAAGCACCAAATGTAGTTAGGCTCTGGTACGCTGCGCTCTGTAAGGAACCCTTCCACTTTTCAAAGTAGAAGGAGGATGAAGTGACTCCCAGCTTGATGCTGGCTTCTAGAGCAAGTCCAGCTAAAACCAATGGAGTCTAGCAGTCCTACTAGCTTAAGCTCATCTGAAAATCCTTACTTAGCATTAATTTGTGCAAAAGATTAATTAAGAATTATTAGTCTAGCAGGTTTAGAATGGAAAGAGGTGTTATGAATGTGACTCTGACCAGAGATTTCCCCAGTACAGAAAGCTGGTACAAATTACTTTTAAAATTGCTACAGACATTTTTAAAAAGACTCTAGAAAAGCTGCAAATTTTGTAAACAAGGAATAATGTATCAAATCTTTTAAAACAAAAATCTAAAGCATACAAACTTCAGAAGGTGTTTAAGACGAATTCAGCACAAAATAAAGTTGCAGTTAGACGTTTTGCTGGAGATAAACCCATCAAGAAGTCTGATAACTTGAAAATAATTTCTGTCCCTATTTTCACTCAATTAGAAGAACTGGAATTTTTATGTCAACACAAGTGTTGGAATAAACCTGAAAACTTCAAAAACTATTCCATCACAAGAAAAAGGCATTCCTATTTTATATCACAACAGCTTCAAAATTCAAATCAGACTGTATTTATCAATCCAGTTGGTGAGAAACTTATTTAGAAGATAGAATGTATCAAAAAGTTCCCTGCTTACCTACCATATTGTATCAGTTAAGTGCTGTACAATGAAACATCATGGTAAAAGTGCACTTTGGACATACAAACACCATAACAACAAAACTATAAAACATTAACAACAAATGCCCTTGAGCAGAAGACACTATACTGTATTTTATAGTTCATTCTATCATCTTCAGTGATCAGTTGGCTGAAAAATTTCCCTCTATAATTTGTGAATGTATTCCAGACACTTTTAGGTTTTGTTTACAAATGAGGGATGACCTTCAAAATCATTGTTTGTGTTATATAGGAAATGCATTCTGCATGCCTTCATTTGAATAATATTTCATCAGACAGAGTATATAGTATCTAGGGCCCTCACCATTCAGCTTAAAATGCCTATTTGATCTGTCAGAAAATTGATGAATAACAGGAAATTTGCATATATAAATATTCAGTATATTGTTACAAAAGCAGCCCAGATTTGCTGACACTCTTTGAAGGTAGGTATGATCAGACAGGAATAGACAGTAAAGATTCAGAAATTTTGCACCAAGTGTGGTTAGGCTCTGGTACTGTGCTCTGTTTGGGGTTTTGCAATTGTCAGGGAACTCCCACATAAGCCATAATTTTGAAAATCTGCTCCTTGATGCAAAACTTCTCTTGATTATCTGACAAAATTATTTAGCTCTGTGTGTGAAATCTGTTTTTTAAAAATACCTTCAGCATAAGAATTTTCAAGCAAATACAAAAATGGAGCATTGAAAACAGCCTTTAAAAATACTTGAGAGTGCTAAATATTTGACTCACATTAATGAAATATTAAATCTGGGTTTGGTTATGAAATTAAATGGAGGTTCTTAACAGAATGGATTTGCAATGAAAGAATTGTAAAAACTTTTCAAAATGGTTGTCTCATGTCCTTTTTTTAATGTTCAAAGCACACACACAGAGAATGTGAATATTTTACTGAACATTCTGCACCATGTTATTTGTGGTCACAAGTTGTGAAACTTGAGAGAATACCACTGACTTTCTTTGTGTATAATTCTTAAATATTTTTCTTCAAGGTTACTAAAAATACCTGAAATATCTAAAGTTCTTTTTGGACATTTAATTTCAGATTTAGGGCACACCTCAAAATAATCGCAATAGAATATAAGTTTAACAATTTTCCCATTTTTATGAATTTCATTTGGGAAATGCAAGATCCACTCCTGAAGTTTTTCACTAATTTATGGACTATTTTTTTCAGTAATTAATTTTTTTAAATTAACAACAAGCTATGTTTCTCTCTTCTAAGTAAGATTTTACCATATCCTGAATGCAATCACTGCTAGCTGCTGCATATGCTTTCCAGAGTTTTCCCAAAGAGAGCTGATTTCTTATTATTTACAAATTATAAATCATCTGAGAGCCTGAATTATGTTCTTAGGCTGAAATCTCACTCATATTTCAGTTAAAAAAACCAAAGCCCACTTCTATTTTCATTATCTTTTCAAATTCAATTCTTAACTCTGAGATCTGCTAAGATTCCTTGAGATCTCGCCAGGCTTGGAATCTACCATAGGAGCAACTGCAAGTAACAAACCCTCCACTTCAACAGAATAGACAAGAAACTTGCAGGGTCCTCTGAAGCTGCAGCACCCACTTCCCAATTGAATTTTAATGGAAGATTTATTCCCATAATGTAAAAGCACTGACTAAAGTACAGCTGTTCCTATGGAAAGTCTTGTGGTTGTCACAGAGTGAGTAGTTTGGATATCATCGTAGGCAGGAATCAGTCAAGGTAGAAAAGATAAATCATTAAAAGCAGAGTAAAGAAACTGGAAAAATTTGTCCCCACATTAGAAAAAAAATCATAGGAATAAATAAATAGAGGACTGAGGATTGCAAGCAGCTTTCAAAAATGACAGAATTTCCAGAACATTTAGACAAAGGAAGATGCCACATGGTGAAGCATTTGCAATTACACTCTAGTACTATCTACTAACGGAACAAAAGCCTAACCAGAAAATCAAAATTCACCCACTTTGCCCCAACTAGCATGATTCTTCCAGAAAAGTTCAACATTTACAAGCACAAACAGGTATTAGGACCACAGAAATAAAATGGTGGTAAGATCACAATATAGGTAAACAAAGCCAAAACAAATATTTAATCTCTCCTTCAACTTGGATATTTCTATATTTGAACTAGTTCGTAATGATCACATATTAAACTTACTATTATATGAATCACTCATTCACTAAAAGTAATCTATTTTATCCCAGGAAATGTAAGGCGCAGACTGGAATATTAACCATTAACTATAAACAGTAATTGAAGGAAGCTTAGAGTTTTTTACCAAGGAAATAACTTATATTACCTACCTGTGCCTTTGTAATACTTGGTACAGTTACCATATTCAATATCCTCCTTTTTAATATCAAACTGAGGCAGAGCAATTTTCTCCAGCTGCACAGGATCTCCAGACTGCCAGATAAACCGTAAGTCATCAGTTGTGTAACCAACTACAAGAACAAAATAATAATAATAATAATTATTATTATTACATAAAGAACCACCTCAGTTACAGTAAACTCTGCAAGAATACCTAGCATATATGTATTGTATATCTTTCAGTCTTTCTCTCTTTATTCCCTGTTCAAATAAATAAATACAAAAATTAAATAATGCACAGCTGCATTTTTCTGTGGGCTGAAGTTAGGACTTAGTGGGTGAAGCATTACATTATGAACAGTATTAGGATGACTAAGAGGTATTTGTTACAGTGTGTACTTTTCAAACAAAGAAAGTAAAGCTGTATTTTCCATAGCTTTCAAGCCTCCATATTCATTCATGCTCTACTTCAGCAAAATATGAAAAAGCTGAATTTTAAACAGCACTTATGAGTCTGAGCAACTTCAAATGAATTTAACAACTCAATTACTATGATGAATCTTGGTGTTTGTGTAAAACAACCACACTGCTTATTTGCTCAGACTAAAAGCCCTGATTCATGGAAGCACAGCCATTCAGGAAATACTTGACCAGAATTAGAGCAGATGTGCAGTCCTACAGAAATTAGCTCAGTGTCTTCATGACCTACTGAGTACAGACAGACCTCAGCAAACCTCTGAGTGCCCAAATCATAATACATAGACCACCACCAAGTGAGATGCAGTGCAAGTTAGGCTCACAATATTCAAGAATAAAGCAATACTGATTAAATATGCATAATCAGAACCATGACTTTATATGCCATTTTTTGCTACCTTCTGTTCATTAAAGATTAACTTAATTCAAACAGAGATAATGTGTGTTTGATAGAAACAGAGACGAGGAAACATAAAAAAGAATTAGAATGCATCATTTTGCAGTTCAAAGCCTGAGAAAAATGTTTAAAGAGCCATTCTTTTTCTGGAGGCTTTAGAATACTCCTATTAATTTTTGAAAAACAGCTGTGATAAAGAAAGTGAAACTGTTCATAAATGATGTATTTGCAATTCACAATAATTTAATAAACATCATGTTTCAAAGCTTCACAATATACTATAAAAATAGTTTTAATGTTTCATTCATAAAAATAATTTTCACCCCATTCCAACACACAGCATATCACAAAACTTCCAAGATCCTTTATAACAGTTACTGGAGAGTGAAAATTGTGGATCATAACTGTGGATATGAGAACATGTTAGTAACAACTGATGGGCTTTTTTGATTTTGAAGTTCAGCAAGTAAAAACAAAATATTGATTTGAAAATAATGTAAGAAAAAAACTGCCAATGGCTAGCAGGGAAAGAACTAGAAGGACAGATAGGAAGTCACAGGTACCTTTCTTATGTTTGATGACTGAACTAAAGGTAGAAGAAAGTTTAGTGCACAGTCTTTTCAAAGAAGCAAATTTACTGAATTTGAGTATATAATTTTAGCATGATTTTTTAAATGAGTAGTTTCTTTGCATGACTATACCTTTCAACACTTGTAACACAAGTGGACTTTCTGGACTAATAAATCTTGAGTGTACATCAGCATTACTAACTAATTACAGTTTAACCTCAAACTGATTTGGGTTTTCCATAAGAGTTTACTTCAGTTTATGTACATACATAGCAGTGATGAAGAAAATTACTATGGACATGCTAAAATTCTAAATAAAAATGCTGACAATAAAAACCTAAATTGTAAAATTCTGTTATTATTATTATTATTATTATCATCATCATCATCATCATCATCATCATCATCATCATCAGCCTTGTTCCCATTGTGATACCCTGCTCAGCTTTGGTTAACCTTACTTTTTCTTCACTTGTGACTTCCTTTCCCTAACCTCACCCTTCCGACCAGACTTGCTGGAATAAGAGCTGAATGAGTTTTACAGCAGGAGCACACTGCAACAAGTCACCTTCCACCTCTCTTTCATGCTCATCCTTATTCAGGAAAACAGAATTACCATAAAAGTGGGATCACCAAGGATCAAATTGTTGGAAAAAGCTGTAGTTGAATAGACACTTCCTTCCTGTACCTGGGGCACAGGAAGGAAGATGGATCTCAGAAACATTTTTTCTGCAACTTCCAGCATGGCATGAAGCCCTTCAGAGATGTGACCTGTCTGCCCTGTTGTAAGATTAAATCACCTGGAGACCAGGAATAGATGCCTGACTACATCCACAACACATCCAGAAACCACTTTCAAAAGGTTTGATACTAAATGATCTCACTGCTTTGGCATCAAACACTTTTCCTTTGGTGCTGTATCAAAGGAGTTCCAAACAATACCAATGCATCATCAATGCAAGGGGAAAAATCAGGCCCCAACAACCTACAAAGCAGCACAGGTTGTGGAAGTTAAAACTACCTGGCAAAACCATATTTCTCCCAAATGATATGTTTCCATTTATCTCAGTTTATTGTAAATGCTTTTATAAAAGACCTCTGCTATCACTCTGGTTGATAGCAAAAGCTAAAACTAAGAGTGCACAGTGCCCTAACAGTAAGAAACATCTTTGATAGGGAAATGCACATAGGTAGGAATCAGTGAGTATCAATTTCATGATTTATTAGAAATGTTGAGATGAAGGAAACAGAATAATTTCATTTGATTCCCATGCATGCCTAGAAGAGAACTGTTTTTATGGACAGAGTGATTTACATACAGCTTTCCAATTGCATCTTGCAGCGCTGTGTATCCATAGGAAACAAGGTCAAGTCCAAAGGGCATGACAGTGTAATAGACAACCTGAAAATACAGAAATGGTATTTTAAGATTGTGTCAGCTGTCAGGTAAGCAGTAGATGGCCATGAGAAAGAAAAAAATCACAGGTATTTGATTTTCATCTTCTAAAAGAGCAGAAACAAAGTTTAGAAGTTATAATTAGCAGTTTGCAATGGAGATATCTCTAGTATAAAATAAGGCATTTAAATTTTATAAAGGGTTTTAAACACAGAAGCTCACAAAATATTGAACTACTAATACAAGACAGAATAACCAAAACAAATGTCCATACAGAACAGAGTCCTGTCCCCAGAATTGGTCACTGACAGACTTCTAAAGAAGAATATGACACTTCAGCAATCTGGAAGTGTTATTTTGCCAGATATCCAGCAGCATCCAAAAGTTGCACCTCAAGGGCTTCCGAAACCAGAGGGAATTCTTCAGTATTTAAGGGACATGAACAGATTTTTTGTCTCCAAGAAGTTTTTTTTCTTTCAGCTGCTTTTTGGAATCTAGGTATCCTGGCTTCAAATGGAACAGTTAACTTTTTTCCTAGTAGCTGGCACAGTACTGTGTTCTGGATTCAGTATGAGGATAACATGGATAACACACTGATTTTTCTGGTTGTTTCTGAGTAGTGCTTACGCTAAATCAAGGATTTTTCATACTCCGCCAGTGAGCAGGCACACAAGGAGAAGGGATGGGCATCTGTCAGCAGGTAGTGAGCAATTCTATTCTGAATCACTTGTTTCTCTTGGTTTTATGTCTCTCTCCCCCTGTCCCTTTTATTATAACTAGTATTAGCATTAATACTTCTATTTTGTTTTACTTTGCTGCAATTTTTAAGCCCTCAACTTCTACGGGCTTTATTTTTCTGCTTCTCCTCCCCATCCCATTGAGGCCAGGAGGAAGTGAGCCAATGGTACTTAGTTGCCAGCTGGGGTTAAACTCTGACACCACATAAACTTCAACATGCACAGTGCCTTGCAGCAAAGAACACCATAGCTAAGCTGCACATGCTCTAATCACACCTTTTTTATCTATCTTCAGTCCTTCTCATAGTTCTTTCATTGTAAAAGAAGCAAAAAAACAATGTTCTTCCATTTTCTCTGTGCCATTTGTGATTTAGAGACCTCTATGGCACCACCTCAATTATCTTGCTTTCTCTAGCAAAATTGCTCAGCTGTTCCATACCTTTCACTATCCCTGCCTACCTTCCTACAGCTGGAAGACCAGAATTGCATTCAAGGTGTAAGTACAGCATATTTTTATGCAGTGGCATGTCGCCTTGCTTTCCAGCCTTCTAGTTTTTGGAGTCAAAACTTTCATGAAAACAAAGCAATGTTTTCAGAACTCTTTACCTTGTTTACATTCCTTTCAGTAGGAAGGATAGTCGATGGACACTTTCTAAGACCAGTGGAATTGAAGAGGTTGAACCTCAGTCTTCCAATGTGGTCTCTTCTCTAGAAATCTATATAAGCTGTAAGACAAATTAAACTTCCTCTTTTCCCACTTTGACTCCGTGGTGGTCACTGCGTCTCCCTCATGATGGTATTGCACCACAGTGGCATAACTTTAATCCCTAATACTTCCAAAAACTCAATTCAGTTTCTCAAATACTACCGAGCTATTAGTTGACATTTTCAGAGAATTATCCAACACTACTCAAAGCCAATTTTTTTGGCTGGTAATAACCAACACTAGATCAGTCATGTTTTACGTGAAGTAAAAATATTTTTTTTCCTCACACATAATTTCCAGTTGTTTACATTGACTTTCATCCCATATTTTGTTGCCTAGTCATTAGGTTGATTTGTGATTCTCACTGTTGTCTCTCATCTTTACCATTCTGCATATTTTGGTATCATCAAACACACTTGCCAATTCAGAGTTTTTCAGATAATTTATGTTGAAAAGCACAGAACACAGAATAGATTTTTTTTTTTTAATGTAAGTTTACTGTTTACTTCCCCTGATGTGAGCAGTAGCTGTGTATTCCTGCATTCAGTTTCCTAATTCTTAACTGTTTGTGCAAGAGCTTTGTATCATACACATTTTGCCATGCAATTATTTTGATAACTGGAGAGTCTTTCATTTATATGTGATAATAACTCTGTAAACTAGAAACGCAAGATATAGAAATTATATATTTTTAAAATGTCACCAAACCACAGTCCCTAAAAAATTATCTTACCTGCATACATATCATGTAAGAACATAGCGTGCTACTAAAATAAACAGAGTGTTTTTAGAGGATGACAATAATTTCTAACTTTATTGAGCCTGGTTTTCTTATTTGCAAGTTTTCAGAGAATAATTTTTCCATTAGAAACACTACCATTAGTATTCACTCAATATTCACTAATCATTAACCATACCTATTGAGCTCATTTACAAATACCTGCAACCCAGAAAACGTATTTGAAAAATATTTCAATGTTTCATTTAACATTCACTCTTTCAAATGAGAAACTTCTTTTACAGCTGGAAGTTATTTTCTACTTTGAAATATTAATTTCTATACACTTCAAAACTACAGAAGCAGCTGAAATCAAAACCAAGACCTTCAGAGCAAGCCAAATGAAATGCTTTGATTGCCCAATGTATTTTCTTTTCTGATCACTGCTAGCAACAGTGTTGAGACTGATTTTTCTCATCCTGTTTTGAAATGGGAAAAAAAGAATCCCAACTCTTTCATATTGCTTCTTCTTTTTTCTATCCATTTCTACTTCAGGAAGAAATAGCTCATGTGAACCTAGCTTCTTAAGTGGTTCCCTCTTCAAGGTAATGTTGCAGTATATTCAGATAATCATTTTTACATTTATTAGGGCAATATGTTCCAGCTCACACTAGAAGAAAATTCACTTCCTGTCAGAAAATTTAGCCTAATCTCGACAAACTCTCCAGATCTATAATTCACTATGACCTCCTTTTTAATCAACTAATTTGTTGGTTTCAGTGGATGACTTTTTTTGTGGCATTTGTATATCTTTGATAAACCAAGTCAAACCACCAAAAATGGATATGTTAATTGCAATTACATTGAAGAGCAATTTGGAGACTTCTGAACAAAATTCTATCCAATAAAGCATAGAACTTAATCAAGATTTTTTTGTAGTACTTTTACAAAACATACATATTCACAAATTTTGTAATTTCTACCTTTCCCTACATCTTTAGCAAGTAATCATCATTTATTTTGGTTGCTATAAAAATTCAAATAATTTGCAACATATACAGTTTTACTGAAGGTTGTATTTCAGATATATTATCCACTCCATTATCCTTCTAGGAACCTAAGAAATTATCAAAAGGGTTTAAATTTAGTTATTACAGCGTGTTAGCTTAACATGTATATACACTTCAAATTTCTCACACCTGCATCAACTGACATGCTTTAAAACAGCTTCATCTGATTTCTTTACACATACTTAATTTATTGCACCGTTGTTTAGAAACAGTCTAAATTTAAATATTAGTAATAAATTGTATTATATTACTAAGGCTAATACAGAATATATATTTCATATAAAATCACTTCAAAAAACATTGGAAACATGCAAATAAAATACCTCATGCTGACTAGGACGTCTCCATCCCGAAATATAAAAAGGAGGATATTTTCTTGTGTGACATCATGGAAGTTAGCATTTTTTTCATTTGCAAAGAATAAGTCTGGCTTCCAAAGACACTTAAACATAGTTGGGTCCACTGTCAGTGTATCTGAACCTCTCCAGTCATTGGGCAGTTTGAGTCTGGGGTCATTCCACTTCTGTCTTAGAAAGATGTTGACTCTATAATCCTGATGGGAAGAATAAACAAATATTAGACTAGCCAAAAGTCTAGCAAAAACCCCACAGAGAAACAAAATCAGAAGAGAAAAAAAGTCCTGATTTTTCTATTACAAAGACAGTAATCATTACTAAGTGTTAAGTTTAACAGACTTTACTACAAACAGATTACATCTCTCTCATGGTTTTCAATATAGCAACTTTCCTTAAACAAAGGATCAATTTGCCACTCCAGAGTCATTTTTGCATCTCCTCAGTCATAGCCTCCTGTTACCCAGGCACAGAGAAAAGCATGCAGCAGGGCAGAGAGAGGCCATAGCTTGACTACACTAAATGGCTGCAGGCAGCAGGCATGATATCACTTCTATCAGGCTATCCTGTGAGTGCCAATTCCAGTTTACTCTCCATTTGGTTAAAGCGGCACACTGATGGCAAAATATCACACTCTAAAAGCAGAAAAGAGACCAGGTAGGTAACAGATTTTATGCTATACACTCAGCATACAGCCTCAGACCTTCTGATATCTTAGTAACAGGAAAACAGATGCCAGCTTGCAACATAAGTACTGAGGTAGCAGATATGAAAGGAGAAACAGAATCGGTCTCAAAATAAAAAAAATAAGGCTTTACAGAGGAAATCTCCTGAAATCAGTAGGACTCTGGCTGAAAGGCAGGCAGTAGTAGAGCCATGCTCAATGAGAACCTAATTTTGCTTTTGGGAATTGGAGTAGCATATGTCTTAGGGCAAAATGATACCCTGCACGTGTTCTGTCCTTAGTGAAAGCTGTGTGCATCTAAAGGAAGAATCTGACCTATAATGTCAGCTATGATTTTTCAGACTTATCTCTTAAGTCTTTTTGGTTTTTACATTTACATTGAAGCCAGCATCTCTCTTTGATGTACATGTAAACTATGCACACTACATAAAGAGAAAGAATAAAGTTATTGGTGAAAAAAGTTTAACAAAGCTAAACAAATGAAAATTCTGTATGTAAGATTATTTCTATCTCCAGTCTTCCTAAGTGCCTTCTGTTCTTCTCTTGTGTGCTTTGTTTTTTCATAATGGTACCTAATTAGGTACAAAGCCTCCTGAAATAAGGGCTGTGTCTTTCAGAGCAGTGAAAACACTGCTACTGCTCTACAATTATAGAAAAATGCTAGAAATGTGTGAGTAAAGGTTCTCAACATATTTTTGGTTTGTCAATGGATTCTGCACACAAACTAATTTTATAATTTTTTTTTATTCTACATGTCAATGACTCTTACACTTTTTTTTTGTACAACTGAATTATTTTTTGTTGTACTTAGTATATTTACAGTCCAAAGCAGGTGCCATATTGAGACAGTCATGCCAACTTCAACCAGAAGGAGACCACTTGCCTAAGACATCATGTAGAATAATTTATTCTGTTGATTTTCTCTGTATATTTAAATACAGTGTCCACTTTCCCATGTCCATACCACCAGTCAAATTAACCCAAGTATTAATTTATTACACTATACTGTGTAATACTTTTCCTTACTGCATTGTAAGGAAGAGCAAAGCATCAAAACTAAGTACTTGTTACTTGTTGGTAGTTGGTTTTGGAAAAAATACACATAGTCTGACTCTTATTTATCCAAAGACCTATGTTGTCTTGCCAAAGTAAATAAGAAGCAAAAATAATGGTTAATATGAAGTGAATTTGTACTGGAAGGCTCTCATAGAGAAGCTTCATAATTGGAGGGAATTCAGGTCATTATCTCAGAAAGCATCTTTTCAATTATATGTATATAATTGAAAATTTCCTTTACTCGCTTCTTGCTGAAGTTCCCATCGCATATGCACTTCTTTTCTCAGTGAAAAAAAATACTCTAAATCATATCAGATGAATACTGCATACCATTCATGCTCACAAGCATTGCACTATTGGTTACACTAAATTCAATTTCCCCATAAATAAGTGCTTTACCCTAATTTTAAACAAAATTAGATGCCTTCTCAAAGCCATAGGCAAATGATATGCACTGTACAACACTTGCCTTCAGCTTACCCATTGAGTAGAAGGAGATGCTTACATCACTGAAAAGCAGAATGCACTGGCAAAATAAGAATTGGAAGTAAGATCAGGTGGATGCTATTTTATTTCCTTCCTTGTTCTATAACAAATGAACTTAAACATCAAACAATCAGATGTTTTGACATTTTAAGAACTTGAGTCTGTTCCCAGTTAACACAGAGAAGGAAAATTCCCATTAATCTACAATGGGGAGGTTCTGGCCAAAAGCAGAGATGTTGATGGGGATACTTGGAGAGGAAGGCCACCACATACTTGAGGCAATACAGAAAATGTTGAAGGAAGCAAAGAGATGTCACAATATAAAACTGTGGCTAGCCAGACAACAATGTGCAAAAGGGCTGCTTCTTAGAAGAGCATGCACCCTTACAGCATCTGGTAGCAGTAAAGACTAAGATCTGGTATAAATCTATCTTGAAAGATGTCGGTAACCAGTCCTCTGAAATTTGCACAATGAATTTCAAGATTCAGTAAGTGTATTACAATTAGGTTGAACAGGGGCTGAAGAAGCAGTCTGCATGTAGCACATGGGCTTCCTGGTGTAAATTTTACAGATGTTTTCTGAATTTGCAGAGTCATTGGCATTTTATAGCAAAGGAGAGTCAAATGGCAACTATGAAGCCTGAAACGAGGCAAAGAGGATGGAAGCATCAGCATCAGAGCTAGACGGATCTGTCAGGTAGAAAGAAACACAGAAGTATTCTACAGGGCTTTGTTTTTCCATGCAACTCCAACAGAAGGCAAGTTCTTTTCAGGGAGATTGGGAGGCATTCTAGGAAACATTTCAGAAGCCTACTAAATAGTGTGCATGTGGCCAGAAAACCACCTCAGGCCAGAAAGCAAGTATAGCCTATACATCTCCTTGCAAAATACAGCACATAGAAGATCATGAAAGACTTAGTACATAAACTGCACTCATACAAAGAAAAGCAACATAATAGTGCTTCCTTTTAATGAAGCAGAAAATATAATTTTTAAGATTAAAATAAGGAAATAGAATTTTTTTATATAGTCATGAATATTTAAAAGGCGTTTCTGAAAGATTTTAAAGTAAAGGAGAAAGAAGAAGTGGTGTTTTGCCATTTGAGTCAGTGAAGAAAGGTCACACTGCAAGCAAAAGCCTTGAACATAGATTCTGTAGACAGAAAGTCAGATCATCATGCCAGAAAAAAATATTATAGCCCTATGGGTATTTATACCAGAAACTCTCTATCCCTAGGAATCCTTGAGTGGTCATCCAGTTTGAAACAGTTTCTGAATGTGACATAATCACCATATTATACCACAAATCTGCAATTCGAAAAATAAGTATGCAAACTCAGAAGCAGAGTTAACATGGGATTTTTGACAAGAGATCTAATGACACAGAAGGAAACAAGTTACAGGATTCAAGACAAAGGGAGCTTAGTGAAAGGTAGCAGCTCTGGCCTAAGCTCTTCTTTTTTATCTGTCCAAATTCTGATTCTCTCTGTAGTTCACTAGTTCTTTTGCTTAGTTTTTTTCCAGGAGACTTACTTGATAAGTGTGTGGAAGCACTGCAATTCTCTACAATATTAAACAACACAACATGAAACTGTCCTTTCTAGTCACAGAGCAAACATTTGCCCTTCAGATTCTTCACAAGGGCTTGATTAAAGCGAAACAGGATTCTGGACACAGGAATCACAAATTTGGTGCTCTCCTGCTTTAAAACAAAGTAAATTCAAACATGTTGATGCTTTTCTATAAAGAAATTCCCTCCTTTCTTAAATCTAAGTGGACTCTACCACAGAAGGAGCTAATCTCAACTCTTTGTTGAGGATGAGCCAACCATATAGCTAAGAATATAATTATCACAGGATCAGAAGGACAGCAAGCAGAGTCTTTTCTCACTGGCACTCTACACATTTGTTTGTTGGGCCTTCTACCATGGCCTCTCTTCCAGTCATCTGGTATGCATTGTTATTTTTCCCCACACTTCCATCACACAAAAGAGGGAGTCATTGCTTTATCATGGCTTTACCTCCACACAGATTTTGCAAAAATTTATGAGTTCAATTACTACAGCCAGCAGTGGCTGGAGAGCAAAGCATCATCACGGTAATTCATTGACTGAAATGCTTAGAAATATATTTTTTCACAGATTTTGATATCACTCCAACCAGTTTAGTAGCATCTGGTAATTTTAGAGACAGTCTATAAATCAACACTCATCATGATTCTCCCAATGCCAGAGACAGTAGAGATGTAGCCAGCCACTCTCTTCTCCAACACCAAGGAACCTTTCCAGCAATCCTGGTACTTACGCAAAAGTCTCCTTTTCTGAACATAAGAGACCCCTCTGATCCTTCACAGACTTGGTGCCTCACCTCCAGGAAATATTTTTCCTGTGATTCTGGAAGTACAAGTCTTTTCCTATTCTAAGGGATCCATTCCTACTGTATGGTATATTACCCAGACCATTTGAAGACAAGTACAAATCAATCCCCAAGAGAAGCAGTGATTCCTGACTATCCAATGCCCACTGCAGCAGGAAGAGTTTTCTAAGTAATTCATGGAAGAACAGACTGACTGTTAATTTTGTCAGTGCTTCCTCTATTACATTAAGGCAATCAGGAAGTAATCTCAATTTCACATAAACATGCTTAACTATCATGGTGATCTCTATATCTATAGAAATCTAAATAAAAGCATAAAATAAAGTAAGGGTAGTGTCTGAAGTTCTGAATTATGGAGAAAAGCATGAGTTATCACACAGCACATCCTAGTAAATTTGTGAATGACCATATCAGGAATCACAGACAGGCATACATACGTGGCTGTAGATAGGTTTTTGGGGTTTTTTTGAGGGGCTGGTGGGAAGCAAATCTCTCACATTCATGTTTTGTTACTATCCGAACCTGGGTGAATTGTAAAAAAGCCTCTTCAAAAGTAATTTTTTAAAGCATGCAATTAATTTCAGAAACTTGAAAGGGCTGTCTGGCCTAATACACTTGACATCTTAAGACACTTATCTCAGTCCTATTTCCCTGTTCTTCCTCCCTGCCCCTCTTTAAATTTGAGTCCTCTTTTTGTTGTCAGAAATAAATTGCTTTCAGAAATAAAACTCATGGCCTTTTTGGCAAACTTGCATTTTTTTAAATATCACTTCTCACTAATGCCATTAGTTGACTTACTATCATTTGCAATCAAATATAAATCTCTGCTAGCTAAAGGAACAGAAATTTCTGGCCAAGCTGTTCAAAACTGTTCCAGCCACCATTTATGTTCAACTTGGAGTGGCTCTGCAGTCCTATTGAAATTTCATTAGGGTAACATGCAAGCTGGTTCTGAATTTTAAGTGAGTACTTATTTCCAACAACAACAGAAAGTGTTTTATTGCTTATTAGTGGTATTGAGGTTTATTGCTTCTCTGCCATTATGAGTCAGAATGCTGCCTTAGTCACAGCATTAAAAAAAGCAACTTGATTTTGGGAATTGCCTCAGCAGGTCACCAAAGTGATCAGGGAATGCCTCAGAACTCCACTTGGTGCATGTCTTGACTGTGGCTTTCCATGTACTGGGACAGCACGGTGTACTCCCCTCTGTTTTACACAAAAGGAAAACCTGATCAGGTCAGAACATCTTCAACAACTAAATGCATTTTTTTGGCAATGTTTTTGATGGTATTTATTGGAAACATCATGACAAAAAAAGATCCGCAGGTCCCAAAATACCACAAAGGGCTTTGTTGAAGCAACTCATACTTTGAAATTGATTTTATTTCCCAAAGAAACAAAAGAAGTTAAAATTGCAGTGAGGATTATTTCATCCTGTTATTGTCATGTTGAAATTTTCTTGCTGAACTGGAAACACATTTTTTATACACTCCCCAGTTTATCTTTCCCATGCAGTAAAAAAACAGCAGTAAGGCTATGGTCATGGGTGGTCTATTCCTTTATTATTGCTCCTTCTACTCCTCCAGAATTTACTTCCATTTTCAGATCCACATAAAACAAAGAACCTATACGTTTCATCCTTATGCATGTCTGTTCTTTTTCTCTCCTATACAGTCTTATTGGTTTGCGGTTTTTTGAATAACACACCAAGCAACCTTTGTAATAACTCTCAGGAAGACCTTTAACTCAAATGGGTTCTTCCAATAAACTTAATAACTTATGGAAATTAGTCTATCTCTTGCATCTTAGAAACCACAGATTTTCTTTCATATAAATCAGAGTCTAAAGCTACAATAATCTGTAGACACATATGGAGTGAAATACATTAATAGGCTTAGGTCAATGGCATAAAGCACAGTCAGTCAATCACTAACCCCATTAACTTAATTCTCAATGTCGGTAACCACAACAATTATTTCTATTTTATAGTTCATAATCCTCAGTCTGAAGTTTAATTTAGTAAGAAAATCTCCATATGTACTACATGAATTTAATTTAACTCTTACCATAGTTGTCTCTTGAATTGACCCAAAGCTGTTAATGAAGATGTTAACTGCAACATCGACAGGAATTCCTTTAAAAGAAAAATTCTAATGAGCTACACAATCCAGTAAAGGTACATTATCCTTCATTTAAAGCTCCTTTAAACCGGTATCACAATGTCACAATGTAACTTTATCTTTTTAAGTCATTATACGTAGAGTTTTCAAAGTCAATAGAAAACACTAAACCTCTTTTTAACCTAGTGATAATAAAAAGGGTAAAATAAAAATCCTTAGGGCAAAGAGCTAATCTTATGGGATTCCACTGACCATATATCTAAATTAATAGTTTTTGAATTCCGTGATTTTCTGTCATCTCAGAATGAATAAGCCAGCCAGTATGACTGTTGCACACAGTGTAAAGGATAGAGGAAATCCACATTTCTAGCAGCAGATGCTTTTAACTGTTAAGGTCATAATGACAATATATTGTCCCAAATTACCTGCTTATAATTTATGATGAGATATTTCCTTATGCTTTAAGAGGATATCTGTTTGTGCCGGTAAAACACATGAGCTTTTACCTGCCTGTAAACTATGAATACAGGCAGGTAAAAATTACTGCATGCATCTATTGCACCTATCTAGCCTTGGCATGAAAGAGTTGGAAAGCTTCTCATTTTTACAATGGTTACCAATTAGCCAAGAAAAATTTCTAAAGGTCAGCAGCTGTGAAGATATTAAGATGACCTGGATTTTTTTCTCTTTTCCACAGCCAGGATTCCTGTAGTTGAAGAGGGATGGTATGACAGCTGCTACATCTGCCCTCTGTCACCCTGCGGGAATTGATTGGCAGTCATTTAATCTGGTGCTAACAGAGAGTTATCACTGAGCAAGAAGTGGCCTGATAGTTGAGAGAACTAATTATGGACCACTGCTTTAATTTAGTGTCTCCATGGTGTGAGTGCCAGGACGTCCACTAGATGCAGGTATCTGATCTCATTTACACTGTTACAAATACTCAGTGGGTTTCTTTGTACTTTCAGATACAAAAGACATGTAAAAATACATAAATGCTGTTTTGAAAGACTAAGTAAATACAGTACAAAGTAATATATGCCTCTTCCAACAGCATGTTTGTCTGCATAAAATATTTTTATGTACATTTAATACATAAATTCAAACTCATTTTCTTGATCACCAAAAATTTATGAAGACAAAATTTCACGTTTTCAGTTAAACCAATTTGTTTGGTTTGGTTTTTTAATTAGACTATTTAAGTGTGATGCTTTTGGTTATGCAATAAGTATAATATTTCTTTTAATGCCTGATGCATGTGACAGAGCACCCATCACATCACTGGTAGCCAAAAGTGTACTCTCTCTTCAAGATCTGAATAGGAAGTGCCATCCAAGAAAATCACTCATGTGTGAGGAACATTTTAACATGGGCAAACCACTTGTCAGAAAATGTTCTTTTTCTTTCACCTCCCTCTAAGTTAACATTACATGTCCTTCCTTTCCCTTCTGCCTTGATTCTTACCAGACTGCCAGAAGGGTTATCAAAAATGTAAAGAAATCTGCAACATGCTTTGTGATTACAAGCTGATTATGCAGAAAAACAGGTAGAGAAGAGGCTGGATTTATTCTTTGTGACAAGACTCAGTGCTGGAAACATATAAATACAGTTCTACAGAGACTAAGAAAGAAGCAGTATACTTGCTGAGAACTGAATTTAATATGTTTGTAAAACTGTTAAATAGAACTGAAAATAGCTTCTTCAAAAGCACAATAAACATTTAAGATTTCCATATTTTTCATACTAGTGATATTCATGTTAAAATATATCTTAATGCTCATATAATTATACGGGGAGTTTTCAAATGAAAGAGCTGTTTTATGTAAACTGCATTGCCTATATGTAATAAAATTGTCTACGTCTTTTTTTAGAAGGTAAATAATCTCATTCCTGGAAAGTCTAATTTACAGGCTAACTTGTCTGAATTCTTAGAGGTTTTGCAGAGAGTATGCATTCCAAGTTTTTCTGCATATGTAAGGATTCACACTTGCCTACACAGAAGAATCCTGCAACATCTGGCTGGCTACCAGGAAGATGTTTTAATGGCAGAAAATGTGTTTCAATGCATTACCTATATGAATTCCCAAAGTGTGGAAGCTTTATAACTAAAATATCTTTAAAGGATTTAATCACTGTATAGTTTGCTAATAGTGATACTGCTGACCCCAACTTTTTTATAGTCATCTTAAAGGACATCTGTAGAGAAATCTGGTGTTTTTAAATACTGTACAGCTGAATCTAACTAAAATGTAGGGACAAAATGATATTTTAAAAACTTATTCTATAAATTCTATTTCTACATTGAAAAAGTCTTTTATAAGGTAAGATCAATAGCAATAAAGCATCACATACTATTATGATAATGAAATCCTAACATATTTCGGCTCAAAAGGATATAATCTGCAGTTTCACACTATCTAGAGAAGATTCCATTAAAAAAAGAAAAACCAAACAGAAATTTAGCTTGTGAGTATTATCTTTACATAATTTTCCTCTGCATGAAAAGAGTAAAAGATTAAATTCAAAGGCTAAAAAAAAGGGCTGTAATATCTGACAAACCTTTGAAATTAGGCCTTATCCTGGGATCATAGCTGAGCAACAGTCTATTCAAGATATTGCTGGTAGAATTAGCAGGTACTCTTGCAAGGTCTTCAGCTGATTGTTGCCTGTAAAAATAATTCATTAGTTACCATCAAGACAGAAATAACAGCATGCTTAAACTGAGGTGATTTTAATGTAATGCCATAAATGTGATTTCACATGAAAAAATGTTCATTATTTTCAGGTACCATATTGTATAGTGTTCCTTTCCTTGAGAAGTTTCAGTATTTTTCAAGAAACTATTTGTGTAATAAACACAAATGCTCTCTAACATACTCTTAACTGTAAACTTGGAAGCAAATAAACTGCACCTCACTAATTGTTCCCTTCCCTCCTAACAAAAATATCCAGAGGGACACGATTTCTTCATCAGTAGAAAGCAGCCACCTGAACTATTTTTAGTGACTGTCAGATTAGATACCTTAGTAAATTGACAGCCACTTTGTAGGTGCCAAATCATGCAGAGGCTTTTGGCAGTCTCTGGCCCTCACATGCCAGTGCCAGCTATTCCAGCCAGAGCTGGAGGATTGCATAATCTCATTGTCAAGTGCTAATAAAAGCTTTGCTACAGAAAAGAAAGCCTTGGACTTTCTGGTTTTGCAGGGGGATTTTAAACATCCTCATTACCTTGCCATTATTGTGTTGGGTGTTAAATGAAAACCATTGCTACAATCAAAAAGAACCTGTGAGAGGTAAATGTAGCTACAAAAGTACATGAAATTGAGTGCAATACAATACAGGTGTGTCAGTGTCCTCCCCAGGTATTTTAAACACCAAGCAGACTCATAACAGTACACAAATTAATTTGTACGTTTCCAGAACCTATTCAGTGACTGTTTTGAATTCTGTCTAATAATTACTTTTCCATCCCTTTTATGACTACTTTGCTGTCTTTCTGTTATTAATATTCAGTAACCAGGATGCCATGTAAAGGTAAGACAAACATCCTACAGACATATAAGTCATATGCATCAACATTATCACCTCTTGCAAACTAATGTATGAATGCATTTTAAAAAATTATCAAGTTTATTTCCTAAATGTTTTCCATAATCAGCATCAGCTGCTGTTGTCTTCTTCATCCTATAATTTCTTTTTTTCATTATTTTCTCCCATACCAATGTCAGTTTGACAGACCTACAAGTTATTCTGTATAACATCTCAGTTCACTGTTTTTTTTCTTCTCATCCTTCAGTTTCCTTCATGTCCTCTGGGATTTCTGCCTTATTCAAACATTTGTTGAAGAAAACACTAACTCTACAGAAGGCTTTTGACCAGTTAAAAAACCCCAAAATAACATGAATATATTAGATCTCCTGATTTTAAAATGTCCAATTATAATAGCTCCTGTTCAGCATTTTCCTCATTGATAACTGGGGAATTAATTAAATAACAAATGTCAGCGTAGCATGACATCAGTATTTGATTGAAAATTGGAGATGAGACCTAGCCCTTGAAGAGCTTTTATTAATAACCTCAGCTTTAAAAACAACTGGTTTAACTCAAACCATAAGGGAAAAGGGAATCAGATCTGCTGACTTGGTAGCACTCACTAGGCCTTCCCAAAGAGATTTAATCTCCTCAGCTAACATTTTACAGCTAAAACATTTATAAATAAAACTAAGACTATTATTGAAAACATGTCAACCATTTATGACAACATAACTGCATTTTTTAATATCACAGTCTCCTTGATATCCTTTGAGCATGTTATCATTCAGGAAAAAAATAATCAGATTTCTGTTTTCTCTGTTGTATTAAGGATATTTCTGAAGCCTAAACCAGCAAATCTGCTTAGCTATTTGATTGTATTTGCTTGATGTTATAAATGAGGAAAAAATTAGAGCAGTAAAATGACACTAAATCCTCCTTGAAATTTTTTACTACTAAACAGTAACTGGAAGGATAATTACGCATTCCAAAGACTAAACAGAGATGTACCTACCAAGAAATACATATCCAGGAGCATAGCTTAAACTATAATATACATGAAGAGGAAAGAATTGTGGCTGCAGTATATAAGCATTAAGTGGCTGCAATATATAATTCCCCACCCACCTCTTGCAGTAAATACACTAAAACCTCTGTGATCCATAACAACCACATAGGTGAACTAATTGTTCCAGTAGAACTTCTCCATGAATTGGTCTTCTAATAAAACAAGGAAGTGTTTCCTTTTACCAACATTTGTTAACTTCCTGTTTTGTATACAGAACGGTATGTATGCCTCTGCTAATTTAATATTTAGAAAGGAATATGTGTTCTAAGTCCTTTCTTAATATTTGACAAATTCACTTTCAAACAATCCCCCCAGGGTTGAGTTTATAAGTTTATATATTTTACTTAGAATTGGATCATTATGCAAAAGACTTATTTTCTCATTTGGTCAGGCAGCTGGACTAGATGATCATGGTATGTCCCCTCCTGAAATGTTCTATTCTATTCTATTCTATTCTATTCTATTCTATTCTATTCTATTCTATTCTATTCTATTCTATTCTATTCTATTC
>VZUI01087142.1:0-18315 GCA_013401135.1 Cettia cetti
GATTTGTTTTGTGTCCCTGCTGTGTGCAGAGCTGAGTGGCACTGAATGTGAGGCTCAGAACTGCACCCCTGGGCAGCACAGAACCTGAAAAACATGAAAGATAAAACTTAAGGCTTCACATGGATGACATTGGGTTGTTCCTATCCACAAAGCAGAAGTGAAGGTGGTGTTTGTGAAATATGTGGAGAGTGTAGATGATGAAATTTGCTTTGGCTTTTTGCTGATCTTCACACACACCCTGGGGGGCACCAGGCCCAGCATTGCGGCAATTCCAGGGGTTGTGCTGCTCTGCCCCACCTGGAATATTGTGTGTAATTCTGGGTGCCACAATTCCAAAACAATTTACAGGTGTCAGAGAGTGTCTAAAGGAGGGACAGAAGGTTGGGGAAGGGTCCTGGAGGTGCCATATGAAGAGCAGCTGAAGGGCAAAATGAGAGCTCGTGTTTATGGTCCTTGCTTTAGCAAACTGAATCACAGCTCTGAAACAGAACAAGATTTAGGAACTATACTTCCTAATATCTACAGCTCTACTTCTTCCCATGAGCTAAACTCAATTTAGGAATACTCTTCTTTGGCATCCTGTACCTGATTTCCGTAACACAATGTCCAATCATTAACTGCTTGTTTTCATCATTTAAATTCACCCCTTTTGTGGGATGGAAATTTTCTAAGAAAGAAAATTATGGGTTTTTTATGAAGCCCAAAAGGTATTCTGAAAGCAGAATATGATGCTGATCTGTACAGTTATTCTTTATGAGTTTTGTTGGATGTTTGTTCCCCTGAGATGCACAGGGACAATTTGATTTTTCAGCTGCTGGGCCAGGTTTGGTCGAGCTGTAATAAGCCTTGCAATGAGTTCCTTCGTGATTTATCATGATTTGGATTCATCTGGGCTCTCAATGTGTTGCCAAAGTTTTACAGACCTCCCCATGAGGCTGATTACTGCCATAGAGGAAAACTGTAGGCAGCCTGGCCAGATCTGTGTAGCTGAAATCTTTGTCAAGGTTTCATTCTGTTTGAAAAGCTGTTTTACCTTTCCTCACATTAGCATGTGAAAAATCCTGGGTAATTTTGTTTGGCCTTTCAAAAATCAATTTCCCTAACAGAGCAGTATTACCAATTATTACTTTTCTTCTGTGTGAATGTATGTGCAAAAGAAAGGAAAAATAATACCTGCAAAACAAATATAAGGTAAAATTGTTGAAGCATAGACTTGTAAAGGTTGGAAAGACCTCAGGGATCATCAACTCCAACCTTTGACCCAATCCCACTGTGCCCACATACCACTAAGTGATACAACCACTCGTTTGAAATGAAATATCAAACAAAATATTATGTTCAGAAGTGAGTCCTCTTCCTGAATTCTGCTTTGGAAAGCTGCAGCATGAAGTCAGAATCAAAATGTTGATTAATCAGAGTGCTGCCAATTTACAGCTATATGACTTGGAGCAAAACTGGGATCTTTGGTGCCCCACCTTCATGGAAAAATAATGTATTACATGGGGGAAATTTTTCTTTTTTCTTTTTTCTTTTGCCTACCAAACTATTCTGAGGAAAACTCTGGGCCAACTAAAAAAAAAAAAAAAAAAAAAAAGCAGGAAGAGAAGTATAGAAATTTTTCAGAGTGCAAAAAGAAAGTCATGGGAGATCCTGGCTCACAGTTTTACTCTATAAATTCTTGATTTTTGAGGTTCCTTTCAAACCAAACCATTGCATGTCTGTGATTTTATGATTCTGTTAATGTTTGAGGAAGGAAGTGATTCCATATGCACCAACAGGACACAAGAGCTGCTCACATAACTGTGCAGGCAAGTCCTGTATCCTTTATCATAAAACTAATTTTAAAATGTTATGGGTCTTGGGTTTGGTTTGGTCCTTGACCCGCTCCATGTGGTGGATGCAGATCAGCTCTGCTGTCTGCTGGAGAGAGGGGGAAAGGGTATTTCACTGGCTTTGGGGTAAAATTGAAGTGGGACATTACACCTGGGTATCCCTTGGGATGGGTTACAAAACATCACCAGGAAAGAATAACTGCATATTGTAGAGGCTGAGCACTCACCCCAGAAAGCAGCATCTCTGTGATTTGAGGAGTGGGGTAAATAACCTGTTATTAACTGTCCTTTGTGAGTGCAGGAAGGAGGTCACTTCTGGATGAGAATTTAGGAATGATAAGTTATATTTACATAAGTTTACCATCAACTGCTTCCCTGCTTTCCCTCCAAGGAAGAATGTGGGGTAAAGAGGGGTATCTGGGGTCTGGACTGGGCTGGGTGTCACACACAGCAGGCAGTTGTTGGAGCCCTGGGCACTGAGAATCTCAGACTTTCTGTGCTGACGGGCACTGACCCCCAAGCAAACCCTGCATTGACCTGGAGAAGGCTTCCAAAATTAAATGACAGTAATGGGATTGTGGGTGTGTAGTTTGCATAAAAGCATGTGACATCACATGGTGGAAAACTTGGAGTTTAGGGGTTTAGTATATCATAATATATAAAAAAGCAAGATGGAGGGTTTAGGGCAGAGGCCAGACCTTCTTTTTCACCTTCTTCTTCATGGGTCTGGGTGTTATTTTGTAATTGGATAAAAAAAGCCACATTGTAGACCACAGGTGGTTGGTTATTGGGTTAAAAGTAAAAACAATTTGGGTGTAATTTCTTAATTGGACAGTTTGTCCTTTAAAGGCCTTGTAGAAGAAGAGATAGGAGCCATTTTTACTTTGTTAGCTAGAAGTGCTGTAGCTCTCATGGCTTGTGAGACTGTAATATAAATAAGAATTAATAAACATCTGGGTCCAAACATGAAAATCCGTCTTGAGCATTTAATCCTGACTCTGGCAAAAAAGAAGATAAAAAGCACCAGGCAGTGAGCCCCAGCTCCTCCTGCCTCTCTCCACAAAGTGCAGTGATTATGGCTCTCCTGCCCACTGTTTGCTTCTAGTGCCTCTGGAAAATTATCTTCCAGTCCCCCCAGGAGGGCAGAGCAAGGGAAAGAGGGGCCAGGAGAGGAGGAACCTGAGACTGCCACCACCACAGTGTCTGCTCCTGCCTGGCCCAGGGCAGATGAGCTGTCTCACACAACATTTGGAGGAAATCTGGGAAATTTTGGCGTCCTGCACATTGCCCTGCACACCGAGGGACAGGCACGGAGCTGCTGCAATGCTGTTTTCAAAATGCTGGGAACTGAAGCCTTTAATTTCTGCCAATTTATGTGTGGTGAGCACAGAAAAGGCAACTGCAGCATTAAAGCTTGGGAAGGTTTTACTGAGACAAGGAGCAGCAGAAGCAGAGCTCTCAAAGGAATTGGTAAAATACAAAAAAAGAAAATCAGAAATATTTTCGTTACTATGGTGTGACAACTTTGAGGAAAGAAAATATATTGATAGTCCAAATATATACAGAAAGAGAAACTGTGCAGAGCTGTACACAAGGCAAATTCATCGAGGAAGGTGGAAGAGGCAGTTCTTCCAAATGTGCTGAGAAGTCTTTCTGGCTAAATTGAATTTGGAGTGTGTCCCAGGTACAAAACAGTGTTAGCCAGAGTGCTCCAGATGGAGATTTTCCTGAGCCAACAGCTAACTGTATCAATGCTTTTCATTGACTTTGGTGCTGCAGAATGAAATGGCAGAAAAATGTCCAACATATGATTCCTTTTATTACTCCTGATGCCATAAGTGACACTTTCCCTGGACTATCACCACGTAGCAATTGTTATTCACCACCATCAGCACTGTTTCCACCTGTCAAATCATGAGTCTCGTTGATTAGTTTGATATTTTAGCAATAAGGTAATCTCTGCTACCTGATTTAATCCATCCTCTCTTCTGTAGTTACTGCCTCACTTAGGAAAAAAAAATAAAAAATGAGCCAGCATGGAAATAGTTGAAGTTCTAAATCACAGTTAAAATTAAAATACTAATTTCTTGAACTAGACCCACCTACAGTATATATTATATTAATAAAAATTCTTCAATATGACAGAAAAAAAATTACCAGGGGAGAAATCGAAAATGAATAACAGCTTGATGTGCAAACAATGAAGAATGTGAGAGTTGTATCAATGCACGTTGCTGTACAGGCTCCTGGATTTCTCACAACTCTCTCAAATTTCTCTCAGAAATCACAGTGCCATTTCACTTAGGATGATCCCAGGAGGCAGAGCTAGCAGGTAATTATTTTTGATAACTTTTTCTTTCCTACCCTCTAGCACTTTTGTATGTACACTGAATATATTTAACACTTCATTATTCAGCAATCGTTTACCTCACCTATAATTAGAAATAAGTGAGAGATACCAAACAGCTTTTTATAGGAACTTTTCAAAACACACACAAGCTGCTGTGAGATTCTTAACCCCAGCTGAAAAAAAAAAAAAAAAAAAAAAAAAAAAAAAAAAAAAAAAAAAAAAGAAAACTAGAACATACAGACAAGTAAAATCAAATCCTGACTGACAACTTTAGTGTCTGCTCAAGCAGATACAATTTTGGAATTACTGGTATATTAAGTTTTCATCCACCTTGGAAAGAACCAGAAAGCTGTGTGCTGAAAATGCTGACAAACCCCTTTCAAAGGTGCTGCCATGGGATGGTGATATAATTAGGTCCCAGAGCAAGGTACAGCGTGTTGGTGGTGCAGCCTGTCAGTAATTCTGCAGTGATTTATGGTCTGCTGCAGGAGAGCACCAACAGGACAAGCAGTGCCACACGTGTTGTTAAGAGGAGACATTTTCCACTAAACCTTCCAAGGGAAACCTTATCATCAGGTTTTACAGAGGACAGATTTTCAAAGATGAGAACAAATAATTCTCTGCTATCATTCTAAGGGATGTAGGCAACTTGGCCCCCCTTTTTTCTTTTTGGCAAGCATGGAGCATGTCTGAATTAAAGCCTTCAGGAGTGATGCAGTTTAGAAACAGCGCAGAATTGAAAAGGTTTTGTCCATCTGAGGAGGGGCTGAGTGCAGTTGTTCAGCTGGAGAAATGGAGACTGAGGTCAGACCTCAGTGAGGGCTGATGGGCAGCAGAGGGGCAACACCAGGGAAGGGCTGGAGCTCAGGGAAAGGCTCTTCCCCAGAGGGTGCTGGGCACTGCCCAGGCTCCCCAGGGAATGGGCACGGCCCCAGGGCTGCCAGAGCTCCAGGAACCTTTGGACAATGCTCCAGGGATGCACAGGGTGGGACTGTTGGGGTGTCTGGGCAGTGCCAGGAGTTGGGCTGCAAGATCCTTGTGGGTCCCTTCCAGCTCAGGATATTCTGTGATTCCATGATTTAGTTTCCAGGTGAAATGGGTGTTGGTAACCAAACCAGTAAGCAGATAAATACAGCAGGAAAGTGCCCACTGAGCTCAAACTAACTCCCCACAGCTCCACATGGCATTGCTGGGCAGTAGGCACCAAACAAGATTTATGGCACCTCAGGAGAACAGAGCAGTAAGAGTGAACTACTGTAAACCAGGGGCTCTCAAGAAAGACAACAATATTGTTTATTATTATATTAACTTGTCTGCAAGAAAAAATGCTAGAATATAATGCAAAAATAACTTCAGGCAACCCCTACTACACTCCTTGTTCCCTCCTCCTCCTCTTCCTTCTTGCTACAGATTTTTTTCTTGCACTAAATTCTGAAATGTGTTCTCACCTGCTGATTCAGGTCTCTTCACACATCATTACATCACATCTGTTTAGGTGGCACATTTCTATGCACATATATGTATGTGCACAGAAATGTGGTTGCCTGATACACCAGTTAAATGAACGAGAGAAATAAAAAGTACCAAATCAATTAAAATTTATTTTATTAAAGAGAAAAAAAAATCAGGTTATATGTTGCTGACTCCACTGTGAAAATCAGCCTGTGGAAAGAGCTGCCTCATGGGCTGATGCTTAAAAGAGCAGATGACAGCCAGCTAGGCAGTGACAGACAGATGTGACAGATGTGACACATTGGAGGAAGGCTTCCTAATACACTCCTAATAAATGTGATACCACTCAGCATGGTGCAGGAGCACACAGGGATGAAGGGTCCAGTGACAGCTCCCACTTTGATGGTATTTGTGCAAAGAAAAGGGGCATTTTATGAAAAAAAGAAAAAAGGTCCTTTCTCCGTTACCTTTTCTTCCATAGAAAAATGGAAGTTACGTCTCTTCTGTGCTGATTGCAAAGCGAAATGTACTAAATCTTGATTCTTTTTGGGGTAAGCCACAGGATATAACTGATTTTAGGACAGAACACTGCAATTCCAGGGACATCTAGGTATGGACCCAGAAAAAGAAGATCAAACTCTGCTCCAGATTCCCACTTCAGTTACTTTTGTTTGGCCCAGTTAGAGTCACATGAGCTTCATTTGGGCTTTTCATCAAAATAGACCAGCCGTGGTTCTGGTGACATAATTCTGCCACTTCTGATAAAAAATTTTGTCCAATGAACTTTTGTAATATCAAAAGAAGTTCCACTTAGTGTTTTTTTTTTGTTTGTTTGTTTGTTTTTTGGTTTTTTTTGGCTTAAGTTTAGCATCAATTTTTTTTGTGTGTGTCAAGAAAAAGAATCAATGAATCCACAACAATTTAATTAAAAGCTCATCTGACCTTGGACAAAAAATTTCATCAGAAGAGGCAATTGGCAGAATTGTGTCACCAAAATCACAATATATTTAATTCTAGTGAATATTTTCAATTCAGTTCCAAGGCAGGCACTGCCCTTTACTTCCTTGCTCCTCATCCTTTTTGCCTTTTAGAACTTTAGGTTTTCACATTGCATTAATTCCAACAATTCCATTCACACTTCTGATCAAATGAACGTTCTGTTCCCATCATTTAAGAATAAGTAGAGCACAGGGAGGGTGGAGATAATCTCTTATTTACTAAGTTTTAAATTACTTTTCTTCTTTTGCCTCTTTTTGTCACCATACAAAATTGTGTAAGCGGCAAAATCTTTGCCCTCAGCTCTGTAATGTGCAAGTAGAAAATTCAGAATTGTTACACTGCAACTACAATTTTTGAGCAGGAAAGGAATTACTTTACTGGGAGTAAATACAAAATAATTTTAATCTTGGAAATGTAATCTGGATTCTCAGAGTTATTTCAAAAATTAAAATATCTCACCAAAAAATAGAAAAGGTAGGTATCATATTAATAGAATTCCAGTCCTGTGAGTTAATTAAAAAAAAAAAATTACGACTCTTCCACAAAGTAACTGCACTGCATTTTGTACAAAAATATGATGCAATTGAAATGAATGTATTAAATTGGCTTCAATGACATTACACTTCATGAGTGGAATGAAAAATCTCATCCTGCAAGGTCAGGAAGGGCAGCCTCCATCCTGGCACTTTGCAAGGTAAAATATTTTAGACTTGAGTAAAATCATTAGTCCTGGTTATTCACTTCCCAGGCCTGGGAAAACAGAATATGGGATGGACATGGAAGTTGTGCCAGTGTGAGCATTTACCAGCGTGCTGCTTTTACATTTGTCCTGTCAAATATTAAATTATTTCTCAAATTGAATTGCTCACACTGATCTGGGCTTTTGGGCTGCTCTTTGTTTATTCTTATGTGAATAACTTATTCCTCTTCTTGTTATAGTTGCTGAAATATTCATCGTTTTAGAAAAGGGCTTTTTTCCTTTGCCTTTGGTCAGGAATTATGATTGCATATGTGCAAGCAGCAGATCTCAAGAATGCACATCCTAGACATGACCCTGGGAAAAGAAACTTGGAAAGACCAGGACTAGAGAGGTGAAAATGGCTTAATTTTTTTCAGATGATACACCTGTTGACATTTTCATCAGCCATAGGCCAATGTTTTTCACTCTGAAGATCAAGGTGCTTGAATTTTCACCAGGATTTATGTCCTCATGCAGTGAAATCTTGTATTTCATAAGACTTACTGAACAAGTGAAGTCTTCCACAGACTCTGTAAACTGCATGCAAAGTATTGAAACAGATGTGTGAAATTTACTCTTAGGATATATTTTTTTTATTTCTTTGGCCCAAACCAATTAACCAACTATGATGTCAGAGCAGTGATTTAGATCCAGTTGATTGATAAGTAGGTGAAAAACTTCTGAGGTCACAGATTACAGAATCATAGAAAGATTTAGGTTGGAAAAGACCTTTAAAATCATCAAGCCCAACTTTCAACTAGCACCACCACCAAACCAGGTCCCCAGGTGCCACATCCACACCCTTCTAAAACAATTCCAGGGATGGTGAGTCCAGCACTGCCCTGGGAGTGCGCACCAATCTGGAAGTGTTCCAAAATCTTTCTAAAAAGTATAAAACTATCAATGCAGGGGATGTTGTGCTCTGTGCTGCTGTTGGTAAAGCTTTTAAATTATGCCTTGGCTTCCAACACTTGGCAACCAAAACCCTTTTCTCCTTGGGAAGGGACGCTACTCCATTATTATGCCATGAAAAGAAAAGCTTTCAGGGAAGTTCAAGACATGGAGTAGTAAGAACAGTGAGGCCATTCCCTGCCCTGCCATTGATATTGCATCTCATATAAAATCATTATCTCTTTTTTTCCCTCAGAATTGGAATTATGTCCTCATTTCATCCACCTCCCTGCACAGGACAATGTTAATGCTCCCTGCTGCAGATTAAAGAAAAATTTGACTGGTCAAACATTTGCATATTTGACAGCTGATTTAGCAGGATCTGCCCAAGTGGGGATAGAAACATCCTGAATAATCCCTGTTTGCAAAAGTTACCAGGGGTGGGTGGGAAGGGGGTCATGCTGAGTTAGGAGCTGAAGGATGCTGAGACCAGCCTGACTCATCCATCCCACAGTCAAACACTCTGAGGAGAAACGTTCTGAGATCCTGACAGAGGAACAGACAGGTGACAGTGCTGACAGCTGATCTAACCCAGCCTGGGGACATCTGACATCAGTCACTTTGTGCCATAAACTCCACAGGATCCTTCTTCCTCATGATCCTCCCTCATCATCTCCACAGGATCCCGAGGAGAGAATCCCTGCAGTGAGGTCAGTGTGGGTGTGCAGCCAGAGCCTGTTGTTGTTGGAAGCTGCAGTCACAGTCTGGCTGGGTAAAAGCTGCACTCAGAGCCTGCAAACTGATCCCTGCAGGCAGAGGCTGCAAGGGAAACCTGCAGCAGGAGCTGCTGCAGCCAGAGGCAGGGCATGGCTGGAGTCAGGATGGCTGAGCTGGAAAGAGGAATAAACCAGGACACTCTTCATGCTGTGATAAACAAGAAATCTGTGTCTTGGCTCATTTCTACCCTCTAACAAGAGGATCTGCAACAAATCTATCACATCTGTGTTCCTTTATCACTGATAAATCAAGTCTGTGGATGTCAATGGATGATCAGTTTAGACTCCAACTTTAATCGCACAGGGAAGACTCTCCAGGTTGAAAGCGAAGCTGTGATGCCACTATTACACAAAATCCATTCTTCAGAGAGACATTTACCTGGTCTTTGTTCCCCTAATTGAAATGTCTTGGCATAAAAAATTCCAGAAAAAGCCTCGAAGAGAGCTGGGTGATGACAACCTGTATCAGTTGCTAGAGGGGGGAATGAATAATGGAGTGTACACGTAGCCAGGGGCGAGGATTTGTCACCAAGGCTTTGCAAACACCACCACGTTTCACTTCACTCAGACATTTCTTAGGGACAGGCAACACTTCCAAGACCTTTTTCTCCAATGGTGAAATGTCAGTGTGCCTTTCCCAAAGCAGCAAGGTGCCATTCTGAATACAAAACTGCAATCTCTGATTTGCTACAACTGGAGTCTGACAATTCTGACACTGGAAAAAAGCTTTCTTTCTCAACAAGTGAATATTTGCAATTACCATATTTAAGTGAAACTTTAATATGGTAATTGCAAACACTAAAAAAATGGTATTCTGGCAATTTCAGCACTGTCACCTGTCTGTTCCTCTGTGAGGATCTTGATTTTTCCCTTACATTCAGGCCTGGGTCAATTCATGTCATTTCATAATTATATAAATTATATTTTTGGTTTTAAGTTTCTTACTTCAGTTTTATTTTAATCCAGTGCCTGATTTCCCTCATGGCAACCAAACTTGTTGATTTTAACCCATCCTTATATTCTTAAGTTTTTAAAGAACCTTACTGTTAAAAGGGAAGAAAAAAGTACTGCTCAAGGAAAGAATTGTATAAAGAAATAATTTTTGTGGGGTTTTTTTATTATTTGATTTAAATTTTTATTTTCATTCTGCATCTCCTTTCAGGACATTTCTTTTCCTAAAAATTCAAACTACTTTGACACAGGATGTAATATCCTGGGCTCCCAGGAGCACATGGTTATTCCTCAGACATTCCCTAAGTCCCTTACTCCACTTCCAAAGCATACTTGTCCTGTAGAATACAGCTGATCAAAGTTTGTGGAAGTTTAAAGTATTAAAATATAAAAAAAATACGTAAACCTATTGTCAACAAAAAATTGATGATCTCCATAAGAACAAGAACAAAAATGACTCAGCTATTTTTGATTTCATTAAAATTCAGTGAAAACATATTTTCTTAAAAAAAATTACTTCTGTTTCGTGTATTTGGTGAAAGAAAATAGGCAGCCCATGGGATAAATAGAAGTTGATTTAAAGGAAATATGTTTAAATTGGGGAAAACAGTAAATATTTACTGTAATGTGTAATTATGGAATCGGTGTAGCAAAAGCTGAGCTGAACCCTTCCCATTTCTAATATTATGAAGTTTCATCAAACATGGCTCCCATAAAAAAATTCATTTAATCTTAAATATCTGTTACTATTGAGCTTTTTGTAGAGAAATACATAAAGCATAAAATAGAAAGAGAGTAGACTGAAGAGCTTCTGTTCTTTGTTCTTAGCCGTAATTTAAGAAAGTCTCTTTTATTCTCCAATAAAAAGTCACTCACTAACAACTAACAACACCAGGTTATTGCTATCTAATTCTGAAATCATTTTACTATAAATGATCCTATAAGTACAAATAAAATTAATGTTATTTTCTTCTATAAATATAGAGATCTACAATGTAATTTTCACCACTTTACGTATTATTCAAACTAGCATTATAAACTTTTAAGTACACTTTTTTTCTCCCTCTCAGAGTGATTCTCTTGGAAAATTGTATAAATAACTTAGGAATAATCATCATCTTTATTAACTTTTCTGAGACCTGAAGTGACTTCCTGTAAATGTCACCTAGATATTAATCTGCACAAACAACTGATAATTTATTTGTGATTGTTCCTGTAACCAAAGTGAACCTTCCAGCAGTAATTTAATAATTTGAAGGTATTTTCTCAGTGGATGTGAAGATGAAGAAAACTCCCTCTGCTTATGTAAACTGATTCAGAATTAGGGAGACTTCCAAGAAAAAAAAACATTCCTGGAGTATAAGAATGATCCATGATGAAACTGGGAATCCACGCTTGCTAACACAAATTCTCTTTCTTCAGTCAGCCTTTAACAGACAAAAGGAGAGCAAAGAGTTTTGGGCAGCTCTAAAGAATCAGAGAACAGAGACATTTCAGTTCTCAGATCACCATCCTGCAGCCTCATGAATCCCTTCCATCCTACAGGTAACAAACTCCTCAGGGAGGCACCTGAGCCAGGCCAGTCCTTCTTGCTGGATGTCTGCCCAGCTGGTAAAGAATTCTCTTTTTGACCTGCAACTCCTGCTCAGCCCCTCCAGGGGAGAGATCAGGTGAGAGCCCACCTGCAGAGCTGCCCCAGCCCTGGGGCCAGCACAGGGGGCACCTGGAGCTGCTGCAGAGAGTCCAGGGGAGCTCCAGGGGGATCAGAGGGATGGAGCAGCTCTGCTGGGAGGAAAGGCTGGGAGAGCTGGGATTGTTCACCTGGAGAGGAGGAGCTTTGGGGTGACCTCACTGTGGCCTTGCAGTGCCTGAGGGAGCTGACAGAAAACATTCAGAGAGAGACAATTTCTAAGGGAGGGAGGGACAGGACACAGGGAATGGCTTCAAACTGCCAGAGGCAGGGTTAGATGGGCTATTGGAAGGAATTGTTCCCTGTGAGGGTGGGCAGGCCCTGGCACAGGGTGCCCAGAGCAGCTGTGGCTGCCCCTGGATCCCTGGAAGTGTCCAAGGCCAGGCTGGACAGGGCTTGGAGCAGCCTGGGACAGTGGAAGGTGTCCCTGCCCATGGCAGGGGGTTAGATTTCAATGAGCTAGCTTGGTCCTTGCCAACCCAGGCCATTTTATGATTCTATTCCTGGAATAAGAGACAAGAAATTGGCTCTCTGAACGCCCTGTTTAATCATGTGTCCTTTAACCTGGCTGCTGAACCCCACAGTTTTGACTTCAGTTGGATTCCACACTATTTTTACAATAGACTGCAACTTGTGGCAACAACAAGTCCTTCAAGATACTCCAGCTATGAATATGTATGGGATAATAAAAAATAATAATACAACAGCACTAGAAATACATAATACAGGATTTCTTAACATTTTCAGTTTTGTCTTTTAGAGTATCTTTCTTAAGCAATTTACTACATCTCACTGCCAAAGCTGCCCAGTTTTGTTTTTGTTTTATTATACAATTTTTATTAGTACTGCGTCCATAAACTCTACTCCTAGACAGAAGGAGACATAATAAAACTGTCATATCCAATTGAAATATCACACGGTGCTGCAGCCACCACTATAAATGAAAACAGAGCCAAAACGTTCCAGAATTGAAAAGGTCAAGCTAGCAAAAGAACAGCTCAAGAACAAATATTGTATCAGTGGACCTGAAACAGCCATGGCTGTTGAAACACGAATTTAATCAAGTAAAGTTTTTAGGAATTAGTGTTATTAACTCAGTGAAGGTATGGATATCTCAGTTGTTGAGTTCAACAGCACATGTTGTTCTGCTGGTGCCTTCTTGCTTTCCTGGCTGGGCTGTGGAACAGAGGAACAGAACCACAGTGCTTCCAAATGATCCCGTGGCTCCTCTTTATTTTTTTCCATTAAGATCCCTTTTCTGTAGCAACAGCCATTGCTGTTCTGCTGTGGTTCAGAGAGCTTGTGACACCTCTTTGGAATCAGTGAGGCAGGGTGGTGACCCACGGGAGCCACAAGACTTCTGAGTGCTAAAGGAGCTCTTCAAGGTTGCTTTTTTCCAATGAAGTCTCGAGTTCAAGGTCATGTCTCAGTTTAACATCTATTTATGAAAAGACCTTTGAATAGATTTTTTTTTTCATATTTCTAGGAAGCATTGTATTTTGTATTTAACTAGAAAAGTCACTAAGCTTGCCTGAATTTCTTGTATTATAGAAATATAGCCTGCTGTATTTTTTTGTCTTAGTCTTTCTCTTGATTGCTGTTTTTAAAATATTTTTTCTTTTATTTTGAAATTTCTTCCTTCTAGTTCTGTATTTTGAAATATGTAGGTTTTTCAAGATAAAAGTAATTTTAATATAAATCCTATAATATAAAGATGTGATGTTTACATCTTCTTGGTGGTTAACTTTCCTGAAAACATTTAAAGTATATCTATATCTAAAGCATATATTCTGTATATCTATTTTGATACTAGAATAGAAATTAAAGGAGAAGTAATATCATTATTGTGAGCCTCAGTCCATTTTAGTCCTTGGATACTCAGTATTTTTACCACATTGAATAGAATTATGTAAGCAAAAGCAACACGCGTTTGTTGAACAATAAATATGAACTGTCCTCTGAATTTTCCATTGTGTTTCAAAGTGTGAAGTGCATTTGCCAGGCTTTGAAAATCAATATTATGACAACATGACTTCTGTCTCATTTCTTTTTTTCTTTCCACACCCCCAAAAAGACATAAAGCAAACTTCACAAAAGCTATTTCTGTAATTGTGTTAAGAGATGGAGTTCTGTTTTAACATGGAAGGTAAAACATTGAATGAAAACTGCAGTTAATGAAAGAAGGAATGGAAGAAATGTTGATCCCAGAGCTATTAAACCACCCTCAGTTCTTTCCAGGAGCTGTAGAAGACTTTCTTCAAGCATGGACATTAATACTTCAGGCTTTTGGATTTACACCACATCGTAAAGTAGTTACTCAGAACCCTCCAGCCAGCTCTGTTTCCAAAATGTTGTATTATGGCTAGAGTGGCCTTTGGTGGAAGTGAAAAATGGCCATTACCATGGGAGAGGAGAAAGCAAAATGAACTCTCTTATCTGCAGAGGCAGTGAAGCATTGCAATGTAATCTGTACATTTCATTTTGAGGAGACAGCCTTATCCCAGCTCTACCCCGTAAATTCCGCTGGTGCCTGGCACATCCTCTGTTCTCTTTGTTCTCCATCACTGTGTCAAACCAGACAAAACCATATTTTACCGTGGGCCTGCATCAACAGAAAAAGAAAAGAGAGGGATTTAAATATTTTGATAAAAGTTAATGTCAGATGTTCAGTTTAGTGGCTCGAAATCAGTTATTTTTACAAGACTTCATTTTCCTTCACTCGCATGAAGGACTCACCCTAAAGATAGGGCAGGACTCACCTCAGAGACTATGAAATGAGAGCATGAAATCCCAGAGTTTGAATCTCAACTGATCAGCCGTTGAAACATGACCTCAAACACGTTCCATAATATAAGAATTACAGATATTTAATTCCCAGATGGTTTTACCTTGATTTATTTCAGAAAATGCGTCTTCTGACTTTTAACTGTTCACGTAACTTTCGTGTGACTGGGCTATTACAGCTTTGTGAGTGTCGCCACTAAAATCCTGACTGCAAAAAGGCAAATTACACCAATCTGGTGATGGGAGTAGCCAGAGTGAGTTTTCCCAGGGTGACCAGACTCCCTGCCTTCCCCAGGGGAAGGGTGAGGGAGAGCTGTTGGTTTCCTCAGCTTTAGGAAAGCCTCCCACAGGGTCTCCCACCACATCATTACAAATAAACTTACCACATGCTAGCAGATAAAAGCACCCCTTGTGTAGCTGTTGGACAAGAAAATGAAGAGCTTGACTCCGGGTAGAAGAAAGATCAGAAAGGCTTTATTTATAATTTCACACAGTCTTTTTATAACACACTGCACTAAGGAACCCTATGATGGGTCAGTAAAGACATTTCTCTTCATTGGTTAAATAATGGAAACGACACCTGTGAGAGAGTTGTTATGAGAACTTAGAAGTACCATGATTATTTACATGGATTTCTCCTTGAGACAAGAAATTTTTCCCAAGGGAAGAAAAAATCAGCAGCTAACAGGCTGAAAACTTCAGAGACTCAGAAAATCAGACCCACACCCTTGGACTGAAAGCTGACTAAATTATCAAGTGTTGAATAAATAGCCAAAACCTACTGGCATGACACTGATGGTTCCTTCTCACCTCATGGTCCAGATGTTGAAACAGCTGTAAAAAATGGTGTGTCCACACTTGTTAACTGAACCAAGCACCTTTCCCACACTTTGAAAATTCAGTAAAAAAACTGTATTTCCTTACACTTAATTATCCAAGGCTCAAATTTTTAAAATTTGCAGGTACGGACATGTTATTCATCAAACAACAACAAAAAAAAGTAAGATTTTGTTCTCTTTCTTCTCTTTGCATTTTGTAAGCATTTTATCTTTCTTTCTTACTGTTGAGTGCTTTTTGTGATCCCATGCCATCTTTCTTCCTGAAACACTTTTCCCTTCTCTTATTTCTTCAGGTTTTTTATTCCAATCTTTATAAAATTAGGATTATTTTGCCTTCACTCCATCTCACAATTCCCTAGCACAATGAAAAGAAAAGGCCTGTATGTTGCTTCATATGCATTTTGTTCATTTAGAATTGCAAATACCATCTCCCAGCCTCCCACAACATGTGGCTGCTGCCGTCATGGGCTTCATGGTAACATTTCATGGAACATATTTGCTGTTTCCCACTGCTTGTTTCCTTTTTTATGTCTGTTCATCTCTCATTCAGAGGAACAGGAATCATCTTGAAAATGTTGTAGGTTTTTTCTTGTGTACAACATGTGCCTTCTTCCCTCTTTTATATTCAATTATTTCTATTTTTATAATATACCATGTTTATTAGTTTATTTAAAGATTTTGTCTGCTCTCCAGTCAATGAATTTTAGAAAGTGGCATAGAAATGCTGAAAAGTTTCTGTTTGCCTTGTCACTGCACTCATACAGAGTAGATCAAAGTCTTGAATTTATGTTCTTGCAAGCAAAATTAATTCTCTGTCCTCAATATTAAGAGTCCTAGTTCCTTTCTCTACTGATTTTCTCAGTTATTTTCATCTTCTGGTAACCTACTACAACCATAATTCCACAGCTAAGGGGAATTATCCTGTATCCTCACTTATATAAAAATCACAGGTCAAAAAGGCAAAGTGGCAAAAATAAATTGAAAAAAAAAAAAAAAAAGATTTGTTGTTTAGTAACACTCAATCCACAGACATTGTATTTTCCTCTGCTCCTTTTTTTCTTCATCTCTAGTTTTATCTCTTAGGCTTTTATATATTTTTTTCCCCAGATTTTTAGTCTGTTGTGTTTGTTTATTTATTAAGAGCCACTAAAATTATGAAGACTATATTCTGTCAATGCTTTTCAAAAGAGACATAAAGTAGAGGCACCTAGGGTCTGTAATGATAAAGTCAATAGAAGCAGCAATGTAGGAAACAAGATTTAAATGACTGATTTAGTTGGTAAGAAAAGCTTGGAGGAAAATGTCCTTCTATAAATAAAGCCAGGTAATTGTGAGCAAATAATATGTTAGCAGAATCTGTATCTGCTCTCAGGTTTTCAGTCTATAAATGGAAATAGATCAGGGATATTGCTGGGAATAATGAGAATACTTCAATGGAGTTCACCAGCAGCGCTCAGGATCAGAGCAGAGCTGTGTCCAGGCTGCAGCTGGGGCTGTGCCAGCCCAGAAGGACACATGGAATCATGGAATCACCAAGGCTGGAAAAGACCTTTAGAGCCATCAAGTCCAACTCTACCATCACCATGTTCAGCTCTCACCACGTCCCCAGGTGCCACCCCCACAAGAGCTTTGAAGGGTCTCAGGGTACGTGATTCCCAACCCTGGGCAGCCTTTCCCAGGGCTTTGCATCCCTTTCCTTGGAGAAATTTTTCCTAATATCCAGATTCAACCTCCCCTGGCACAGCTTGAAGCTGTTTCCTTCTGTCCTGTCATTTGTTATGTGGGAGAAGAGACTGACCCTCCCACCTGCCTCAGATCAACTGGAAAGAATGTTCTTGTTTCAACCTTTATTGCCAAAGTAAAGATTTCTCTCATAGATACATATATAAAAATATGTGTGTGTGTGTGTCTGGGGTTTTGACCTTTTTTTTTTTTTTTTTTTTTTTTTTTTTTTTTTTTTTTTTTGCTAATTCATTCTCCAGACAATTTCAGAAAACTTGTAGGAAAAAATTTCTCTCTCTACTAATTCTCACTTTGGGAATCCTCACTTTCATGTACGTGTGAAAAGATTGTTTACAGAGTTGTCACAGTACTACAAGTAGTTAAAAGCACTTTGGCCTTTTATATAAATGGGAAAATTAATTTTTCAGAGCTTTTGAAGGCAGTTCACAGCATTTCCAGCGCACAGATGAAACTTGATCTGCTTATGCTTCACCAGTAGAAAATAATTAGATATCAGCAGAAAAGCACTGAACTATGGCTGCATGTTTCAAGCAGAAGTGTCATTCATTCCCTTCCCTTCCTCTTCTTCATGTTGTATTTAAGCAGCTCTCCTTGGACACGGTTCATTGTATGAAAGTGAAGTTGTTTATAGGAAACTTAGACTCTCACACACTTTAGAGCAATACAGATTACAAATCATCACCCCATCTGGCTGATTTTTTTAGAACCTCAGTCACCCATGTTAATTAAATTGTCTGTATAATATTTGTGAAGTGTTTATGAGAAAAGAACTCCCTGACAGTACAGACTTTCAAGAAAAGTTTTCAGTTGTTGCTTTGTGCTGTTATGGCTGTTGCAGGATTTTAAAATACATTGCCAATTGGAGTGTGAAATGTGCAGTTTTATTCTCTTTCACAGCAGTCAAGAGGTAAAAGAAAGATAAGGTTTAGGTGGGAAGACTCAACATTTTCATTCTATAGAGATTTAGCCTAATCTTATATAATAAATTTTTAAAACATTGAAATGGAAAGTTTACATATTAAGTAATGAATTTTAAAATTATTCTTATTCATATATTGTGTTAGCAAGATTATGGTAAAGAGAAAGTGTGGGTTAATCTGAAAGCATCTGATAGCAGTAAAAAATATTAATAATAATAATAAAAAATTGTTTTTCCAATTTATAAATTCTACCTACTCAATAAGAGAGGACTTCTTTCTTTCTTTCTTTCTTTCTTTCTTTCTTTCTTTCTTTCTTTCTTTCTTTCTTTCTTTCTTTCTTTCTTTCTTT
>VZUI01087145.1:0-11054 GCA_013401135.1 Cettia cetti
GAGGGGCTGGAAAGGAGCTGGGGGAGCTGTGACAGCAGCTGAACATGAGCCAGGCTGTGCCCAGGTGGCCAAGAAGGCCAATGGCATCCTGGCCTGGAGCAGCAATGGTGTGGCAGCAGGAGCAGGGCAGGGATTGTCCCCTGTGCTGGGCACTGCTGAGGGCACAGCTCGAGTGCTGTGTCCAGTTCTGGGCCCTCAGTGCAAGAAAGACACTGAGGGGCTGGAGTGAGTCCAGAGAAGGGCAGCAGAGCTGGGGAAGGGTCTGGAGCACCAGTCTTGTGAGGAGCAGCTGAGGGAGCTGGGGGTGTTTATCCTGGAGAAAAAGAGGCTCAGGGGAGACCTTGTCACTCTCCACAGCTTCCTGAAAGGAGGTTGTGGCCAGGTGGGGTTGGCCTCTTTTCCAGGCAACCACTGACTGGATGGGAAGACATAGCCTAAAGTTGTGCTATGGGGAGGCTTAGATTGGACATCAGGAAATATTTCTACACAGAAAGTGCTATCATGCACAGAAACAGGCTGCCTAGGGAAGTGGTTGAGTCACCATCTCTGGAGGTCTTTAACAGATGTGTAGACATAGCACTTGGGAACATGGCCTATGTAAGGTTGGAGCCAATGATCTTAAAGGACTTATCCAGCCTTCATGATTTTATGACTCCAAATCTATGTGAGACTTCCCTCCCCCCTGTTAGCTGAGAAGATTTGATGATGGACTAGCCCTTTTAGAGTTACAGATGAAGGTAATGGAGAGGCAAAGAAAGGAAAAGATATTTTATGGGAAAGGCTAGTAAAGAAAAGGCATGACTACAATACAAATGGCTTTTTCATTCATGAATTTTAAAATTAGGGAGGCCTGATGCCTCCCATTGTCCTTTGTTTTTCTTAGCAGGATGTGTGCCACAGTTTTTAAAATACAGAGAAAAAGGTCCAGAGAACATAACTCCATCACTCCCTACCAAATCCTCACTGACAAATTCCTAGTAGTAAATTTACACAGTTTCAAGATATTATCTCATCTGTACTTTGATCATAGCAATTTTTGAAACATATACATATGCATAACTCATGTCTACACTGACCACATCACACAATGCACAACATACAAAGATTATAAATCATGGAATAGCATATTTTAAAGCATTTTAAACTGCTTATTGTGACTTTCAGAAGCCACAGTTCTGGCAAACGGATGCTGTAGAAAGCCTCTCTCTCATGCAAGCCTGGATAAGTATCTCTGAGATACATGGATTAAAAAATTCTATTAAGTTTATCATACTTAGAAGAATCAAACTCAGAACATAAAATATAAATTACCTTGTGGTTTTCACTTCAGTGTTTCAGTGCATAGAAAGGATCCATCTCAAACATCTAATGATTTTTTAGATGGAGTATTTTTAGATAGGAGTAGCACTTTGGAGACACACATAGTCATGTTAAATAGGAAGTGTTCCAATACAGCAGTATTAGCAGTAGAGAACGAAAAGAATGGCCAGTATGAGTGAAGTTATTGAATAGCCAGTATAAATGAAGATAGATTACAAATCTATCCTGGCTGCAAAAACAGAATTCAAGAATAAAAATCTATGAAAACACTAACTTATGGAACATTAACTGGTAAGTGATTCTTCATACTCAAAGTGACACTCAAAGAATTTACTAAAAGATCACTTGTAAGATGGCAAAAGGGGTTGGATTATCATTTGATTAGAAATATTTAACATCATCAGTTTTGTAATCACACTAGAGTAAAAGCCTCTTACTTTTATGTACACAAAATAAGAACAGCAGATAGATCTAATATAGTTTCTGCTCAGAGAGGCTGTACTTCTCAAAGACAAGAAAAATGGTGAGACAAAATCTTCTCAAGTTTAGGACATTACAGGTCATCACAAATCCTTCATGCCTTTTTGCAACTTGCCATCTAGTGTATAAAAAACATTACTCAAGTGTTTCAGAAAAACAAGTTTTAGATACAGAGCTTTCCTGGTTTCTTTCCTATTGCTACCACTACCTGTTTCCAGTTGTATTACAGTCTTCTGCTTATCAGATTTGACTTTTCAGCTTGCCATATTACACTCTGAAATTCCAGTCTTTCTTACAAAAGGAATTGAGACAACTCTCTAACATCTGATATCAACATAATCTACCACCAGTTGAGCATTACTGTCAGAGAAGGCTGTTGTTCTTTTGAATGCCATTACAATCAAGTGAGATAGGAGAACTCCATCAATAACTATGCCAGATACCCATTTGCTCTGGTTATCTGTGATTGGTCCACATGACATGCATGTATTTTCACACAACCTTTGAAAGTATTTGAGGATATTCTTTGCCTTCATTTTATGCTCCTTTTATATCAAGTAATATCTTGTTGTTACAACAACATTGAAAGATTGCATTTTGTCCAGACTGCTATCCCTATTTTTCTGAAGACATTTAAATTTTTTCATGCTTTCTATAATATCTTGCTTCCACTGATGCTTCAAGTCATCTGAATTTAAAATTATCAGAATTTTTCAGGGAAGTTTTGAAGACAAATATGGATTCTTTCCTATTTTCCTTCTCTTGCATCATGCCATTTTCAAATAGAGATTATTTGGTGCAGAAAACCACTAATTCCCCTATAACCACAAAAAAAAAAAAAAAAAATTATGTCCTCTGAGGTTTTTTGTAAAATTAATTGCTTTAGAAAGATTGACCATATACTGTGAGGTTTTCTTCTGGTTAACCTTTTGAGTCCAGTTCTTCCATCCGTCACAAACATGAACAACAACCCTTAGAAACATACAATAATCTCCACTGTTCTATGTGTCAAACACCTTCTCTGTCTCTGTGAAAGCGTAGGTACAAAGATGAATAGTTGCATGCCAATTCCATCTGTGTTTGTGTTTTCCCAGCTTCTATGCAAAGTAGTCTTTAGCAGTAATTGTAACTAAACCATCACATGAAGAACACAGTAATTTAAAAAAATTAATTCTTAAATAAAATAAATATAAATAAAAAGGTTATAGGAAATAAATATTGAAAGTGCCTTTGTTAACTGAAGTTTTAGGTATGTCTACTTACTTTACTGCTGAGGATACTTACTATGCATATACTTTCAAAAAAGTTAAAGATTTTTCCCCCTTAGTTTTGTTTTAAAATAACAAAATCTTCATATCTTTCTCTGATATCACTTAGAGGAAATGCTTGCAATCCCTTAATTCTCTACAGTTGCCACTGCTAGTTCAGCAATACTTTAGTTTCACGAACACTGATAATTACTGCAAGCATTAAATTTCAAAGTCCACTGAGATGGTTTGGATGTTACTGGATGAGGCCTCCTTATGCTTCATGTTCATAATGCCTCCACTGTGACAGCCCTAGGGAGTGAATACCTTCAGTCAGTAAAAGTTGGGTTTTTTCTAGTCAGTCTTACTTTTTCACATAAACTTGCCACAGGCACACAAGGCCCCTTACAGCTTGCAAGGCTGCCAAAGGCATGGAACAAACATCTGACAATTCGTTTACAGAGGTCCACAAAAACTATCCATGTCCCCTCTCCACTACATCTAGCAGCCACTCAGCCATCTGAGAACCTGCCATAGCCCAATTCCTTTCAGCAATCCACATGTCTATTTTAAGGTAAAGTGTATTCAAGGTCACGTCTATTTGCACCCAGCAGTGGCCTAAAGAGAAAACCCACTTTATATTTTCCATTCATTTTGCCAATGATTTGTAATTTTACATATTTCTCTTTACTAAAAGGATACTACAGCTATAACAGGAATATCTTCATTATGGCAGTTACCATTTCCTCATGTATTGGTATCCCAACTGGAAAGGGGGAAAATCATCTGAGAGGTGGAACTCCTTTGTAATCACAAATTAATCTACAGTCTAAGTAGAAGAAGGCAGACTATGGGAACCCGCTTTCAAACTTATACAGCTAGTGTCTTGTCATCTGTAGCAGCTCTTGCTTCCAAGTATTTATGGCAATTCAGGATGTTACATTTTTTCAGCTGTGCATGTTGTACTGTTTGCCTCTGCCAGCTGTGATAGCCTATTCCCCTCCCCTAAAACAGAGAATCCTCTAGCTGCAAGAAATCTGCCCATGTGAACTGAAGAATGAAAGTCTGACAGCAAAAACTGGGACAATCCTTCCGGAGTCATGTGTTCAATGTCACCATCTAGACATCATCTCTGAGGCCAATCAACAGGGAATAGTGCTGTGTGTTCTTCTCATTATACATGCTAGTAATTGAAATGTGCCTACAGCCAGCACAGCTAGCTAGAAGTCAAAAAAATTACCACTGAAAAATCAGAACACTTGTAGGTACCTTAAAGCCAGTAAGTGTGATACAGCTGTGGATTACTGATTGTACAATCTCTGGATTCCTCTGGAGCTCTTTTATTTAGTGGTAAAACTGAATGTTTAGATCTACATTGAAAGGAGTTATATCTTCGCACTGCTCTTTCAAAAGTACTTATTAAAATACAAACATTATTTCATATTTAAAATTTTAAAAATCTATTTAGGAAATCATTGTAGATTTAAAGATTTGTTTCAAAAGTCTTCAGTTTCAGTTTTTCTTCCTCAGTGCTGGTTTAATAGGTGAAATTCCTTGATAATAACTTCAAGATCTACCTACAATTTGGAAACAACTGGAACACTGAAGCAGTATACTCAAAGAATATTACAACAAAGACAGATATTATACCTGCAAGACATGGCTCTGTATAAGGAACTGAATAGAAGACACAACTCAGGCATATTGCTTGCTGTTAGTATCGATATTCATTAAAATATGATTGTGAAGTGAGGGGTCTTAAGTACTTAAACTAAGTAAAGGAACACACGAGAGCAATTTGCAGGATTAAATCTGACAACTATTCAAACTTTAACTAATGATCTAAGTCACCAATATGGCACTTTCCAGCTATCTCTAAAAGCACCCTACCAGTATTGATGATGTCAGCAAAGTTAGGTTGAAAAGATGAAAAAGTTATGAAAAATCAGGGTTGAGTGATGAAAAATCAGGGCCATGGAAAGACAATAGTTTAAAAGGTAGTGTAGGATCTGTCACAGAATCATACAATGGTTTGGGCTGAAAGGGAACTTAAAGAACAGCTGGTTCCAATCTCTGCCATGGGCAGGGACACCTTTCACTGGATTAGGTTGTTCAGGGCCCCATCCAGCCTGGCCTTGAGCAATTCCCAGGGATGGGACATCCACGGCTTCTCTGGACAATCTGTTCCAGTGCCTCACCACTCTCAAAGTAATGATTTTCTTCCTAATATCTAATCTAAACCCACTTTCTTCAAGTTTGAAGCCATTTTCCCTCATCCATTTTACGTACTCCTGTAAAATCTCCATTTCCATCTTTCTTGTAGGTACTAGAAGGTGGTGATTAGGTCATTCCGTTTAATGCTGATATTCACACATTATTGAAATACGTAAGTTTAAAAAGTAAGTTTGTATTTGTTTTTGGAAGTTCCAGAAGGGAGAGATTTTTAAATCATGAGGACTTGGCTTTGTGGATTGATTATGCAATTATATAGGAACACTGTGTGCAACAGGAGAAAAAAGCTATTGTTAACATCAAGTTGCAGTCCAGACCAATTATTGGTATTTCCGTTTTTATAAAAACTACATTTTTCTTGTATTACAGAGAAGGGATACAAGCCTGTAAATACTTGAGCCTAGTGTAGTAACAGCACTCTGAATAGTAACATGTGACTTTTCACACCTGTATGCACTAATTTTAGAAATGTTCACAGAATTATATGAAACAAGAATCATATTTTATATAAAAATTACTCAGAAATGTCTACATCTCTGTAGTGTCAAATCATAGCTCTTCAAACCAATACAGTAATAAGATAGTTATTTTTAAGAATATTGTTTTTAAAAAAAAATTCTTGGGGGTACATTTGCATTTAAACTAAAAAAAATAATTTTTAACATAGCAAAAATTTGAAGTGCCTTATTATAGCCACTTAGACAGTCAGCTGAACATTTGTTAGAGAAAGCAATTTCTTAATGATTTCTAAAGCACTTCAGGTACCCAACAATGCAGACATCAGCAAAAAAGTAATAAACAATAATACACATACAACTAAAAAAAATCAAATTAGAATTTTTCACTTCTAACTTTTCTTTTGTGGTAATGGTATCTCCATAAGGGTTGAAAAAAGATCTGTCAGGTGGCGCACTACCATCACGAGGGAGATGCAGAGACCACACCAGAGTTGGTGCAGGAAAAGAAGGAGTTTAATTTTCTCTTTTAGTTTATATGGATTCCAGAAATGAGACCACATTGGAAGACTGAGGTTCAACCTCTTCAATTCCACTGGTCTGAGAAAGTGTCCATCAATTGTCTCTCCTACAGAGAAGAATGTAAACAATATAGATAGTTACAGAAAACACTGCTTTGTTTACATGAAAATGTGTGAGAAATTCTGACTCCAAATTAGAAGGCTGAAAAACAGGGTGACTGGCAAGTTATTATACAGATAATAAATACTGGCATTAAAATATTTTTCTTCAAAAATATAGGAATTCAAAGCACACAAATATTCTCTTAAATTTAGAAAGTGATTTGCATAAATAAAAGATACTTCAGTGAGCAGGTAAAAACCAGTAGGAATATTCTGTGATTTAATTTTACCTTCCTGTTCCAGAACTGTAGCAGTTTTGAACAACTGCACTAAGGTGTTGCAGTAGGACTTACAGCACTCAGCACCAGGCCAGAACAGAAATCACCAAGATCATATTTACATATTTATCAGTACTTACTGGGAATATTCAAATTGTTCCACAGAGTAAAAAAAAAACCAAACAAATCAAGTAACTATATGTATGGACAGCTGCCATGTAACATTCATGCTTGAAGTTAAAATTGCTTTGTGATAAGTTTTCCTCAAAGGATGCTAATGGTTGCAAAAGTAAGATTCTTCCTGCTTCATAAACACTAGCTACTATTAATATAAAATCTATTGTAAAACATTTGTTGCCAGGAAATGTGTGTGAGTAAATATGCATGGAAAGTAACATAAGTAGGGTGGGATCAAATCAAAATTATTTTATTGCAAACTTCAAGCAAACAGGCATGGAAAACAGCACATATTATGAATCTGAATCAATCCTCAATTAAACTGGCAGACATAGTTATATAATTTTAAATATAACTATTATTTTCCTTCCTCGCTAACCCTGGTTTGTCATTTGACTTGATGGTGACCTTCTATTGAGAAATAATCTTAAAAATATCTCACAAGGGCATGAAATCTCAACTTGAGAGACAACAGCTTTGTTCTGCAGTCAGGTGTATCTTACTGGGTCATCTCATAGAAGTCTTGTTACTTGCCTGTGCCCCAGTTTCTTCACTGAACAAATACATATGCCTCTATAAACAGGCTGCTATTTTTTAAATTATTCCTACATCTGAACTGCTCTGCATATGTTCAAGTTATATCAAAATGAAAAAAATAAAGAGAAGGAGGTATGTATTTACTACAGGTATAAAAATTTACTGTTTGGCAGAAGAGAAAAAGAATTATTTTTTTTATATTAATCTTAGTATACATTAGTATTACAGAGTCATATAAAGCACTGAACCTAATGATGTCACAGTACTTTGATAAAGTAGAGTAGGTAATAAAAATAATTTAATACAGTCAAGTAGAACAGACTATTAATTTTTTAGTTGTGATTAAATAATCTAGGATGTAGCAAAGAGATGCAAAATAAAAAAATTGCCCCTTTTGTTCTGCTAGCACTCATGTCTGGGAAATTTCATGTATAAATTTCATTTTTCTGTGTGTTTCTCCTAACATGGCCACAAAATCAGTATAAAACTTTACAGAGAACAAGCTATACATTCACCTAAAGTGAGTCCACAACCATTTTTAGCTCTGATGCAGTCTTCAGGACTATTCAAACACACTATGCTCTACTATTTCTTCTTATGTGAACCAAAATTCTCTCATCTAAGCTAACATGGTGGGCCTCAGGAAACTTCAACTTCCTGTCTAAAAACAATATGAAGTTGTTTGGAAGAATCCATTCTCCCAAAATAAAATGGCATATTATGAAAAGGCTTTCCTATCCTAACATATAAGGATTGCTCTTAAAAATTGTAAGATGTTGAGCTGTATACTTAGCAGAAATATCACACTGATGTGTACATTTCTTCTATACAGAAAAAAAATTCCTAAAAATCTAATATTTGATCATAGGAAGCAGAAATACCTAAATCTCAATTTTACCAAGAGATATGTACCTGTGTTGTTTATACACATGCTTGTTTGAAAAGCATGTATAAATCATATGTTACACGTACTGCAGGTTATTTCCTTTCATCAAGAACTTCTCCTAAGTTTTATGTCATTTTGTTGTAACAAATTCCTGTCGTATCTATGTAATGCCACCAAGAGAAATAGAATATCTCCAGATTCTTCTGTTGTAGGAAGAGGGGAAGGTAGGAAGGGTTGGTCATTTTGGTAGGTCTGCAGTCCATCCTAAGTAAGGACAAATACTGGCAAATGAGACATTAAATGCAAGCGAAAGCAAGTTTTGTGAAAGAAGAAATTGAATGTTCTTGCTGTGCACAATTTTCCTCACCCATAAATGAAGGACCACCACCATTAATCCAGTGCTCATTTCTTCTCCAATTAAAAAAATGTACATCAGAATCTGCTTACTGCAGCTGTAAATGTCTCCATTTCACTGTTCTGATTTACTCCACTACAAGTCTATTTTTGTCCTGTACATGACTAGTTGTTGCTCTCCTAGGTTATGCTGGGACAGACCATTCAGGTCAAGGACTGAATGCAAAAGTCCTGTGGAATAAGTTGTGAAGAAGTAGCAAAGAATTCTGAGGTTGCAACATTTATTTGACTGGCATGGAAATCATCATTTCCACTGCTGTGATATGGCATGCTGTCTGGGTGTGTGCAAAAGCACTGCATGAATTAGACTTTTCACCCTTGCCTTTGCAGGTTTCTGTCAAATACAATATGAGTTAATTCTATTTGAAAGCTGCAAACCAGTAATAATTTCTTACTTTTTAATTATTGTTTGATGACAGACATTGGATAAGGGAAGGAGGAGGGCATCATTTGGGGATAAAACTAAGAGGTTTTTGTCTATCAACAGCTGTGCATGAGCCATTAGCAGCTGTGCACACACTCTTCACTGTTCTAGGAAAAAATCCTACAGAAAAGTATCACTCCAGATGGGGAAGGTTTATGTGTGTCAGCCTGCAACCAATCACTCTACAAGCATATTCCTTCCTATGCTGGTCACTGCCCAGCCTTCAGCAATCCATCCTGGGGCATCTGTACTTGCCATCTTCTTCCACACTGGCATGATGTTAACATCTTCTGCACTAAAGACATTAACATCAACTGAACCCAGTGTGTTTGGGTGCACTAGGCATAAACATTCTGTTAGAGCTGCAATTGCTGAGGAAAGCCCTCAGATCCCACTTTGAAATATTGCTCCCCGATGCACCAGGTTGACACTGTGCAAATGGTGGCAAGCAGATTTGCACATCTGTTTCTTGCCGAGATTTAAGCATCTGTTTCATAAAGGACAAAGTGTACTCAACTGAAGTGGAAAATGCCATTGAAAATACCAGAGTCAAGCTTGTGAGGCTTTGCTAATTCTTTCCTACTCTACTCTTAATGTGCAAAATGAGAAATATGTCGAGAATGTGTGAAAAACAAACCTATGTCAAACCTATTCTAAATGGAAGGCCAGGACCTACATGTATATGCCATAATACGCATTTTTGCAGGCAGACATAATGCTAGAGCTTCTGTAGCAATATCTACAGATAGTGATTCTCCATCACTTAATAATCCAGAAAAACTTGCAGCTTTTGGGGCAAGTATCAGCATCTTCCATATTTTGGAGCAGAGACCAAGGCCCTCCTCCTCGCTCATGATTTGTAAATAGCTTCTTATCATTTGCTCTCTCAGCTCCTACCTCACCCCACAGCTCTCCAATTACAACCTGCAACGACAATGTGTGTATAGATACTGAAGGCAATATATACCCTATTTCCTTTGAATGTGTGTAGAGTACTGGGAGGTAGAAATACCCAGTTTCCTTTCTGTCCAACAGCTTTTTTTGCCTCTTTAGAGGCTTCTAAAATGTAATTTATGTACTTAAATGTCAAGTGGAGCAAGCTAAATGTGGACTCCAGTTTCCTACTGACATGCAAACAAAGGCCAAATCACCCCTTGGCATACGTGAAAAGGTTGTCTACCACTCGGGAGCACCTGCCATTTCACGCCTTTCAGAGAGGCAGGGCGGGTGCCCATGGCAGCACAGCCCTCCCGATGGGAACGGCATCCCTGGGTGGTCCAGCCGTGCTCGCAGCATGTCTCACGTCGCGTGTCCCTGCGCTCATGAGCTCGGACCCGTCTTCAGTCCGCTTAAGGCTGAGAGACAAGGAAGAGCCGCTCGGAGGGAGTGTCCAACCGGACAGATGTGTTTCATCTGTGAAAATGAATGTCACGCAACAGCCGGCCTTCCCTGCTCACTCACACTCCACGTTGCCCTGTGCCGGACACACACTGCACTCTGAGCAGGACGAACCCAAAACGTCTCCGCGACTTTCAGTGCCGCCCCTCGACCCCACGGCCAGGCAGACCCCCGCCTCTTGTCCTCTCCTAGTCCGCCTGCTCCACGAGAAGCAATAGAGGCTTCCCGAGGGACCGGCGACCCCGTGGAAACGCCCCACGGCATCACTCCCAGCCACTGTTTCTCGCTCGGGCTGTAAAGGCACGCTACCACCCCACGCCTTGCCCCTTGCTTTGCCCAGGGTGAAACATCCACCCCCGCGTGTTCCTGTGCTCCTGCGGAGGCGCGGGAGGAACGTCCGGAGGAGTAGGCAGCGTCCCCGCTCCGTGTCCCTCCCTGCAGCGCTGCCGCGCGGCCCCTCAAGGACTCCGGGCTCAATGTCAGCCGAGCGGGGCCGCCGGCAGGGGGCGGGCGAGCGGCGGCGGTGCCCGCCCTGCGCCGAGCGCGCTCCGAGCCGGCGGCGCTGGTAATGCCGGGCGGCGCG